>WURS02210735.1:0-43605 GCA_011762765.2 Rhinocypha anisoptera | reverse complement strand
AATCCGATTTCAATAAATTTTATTGATGTCGGCTGGATTTTGGTATCAATCGACTCCCAAAGATGCCTAGAATCACGTGGTGAAGGAATTTTGGATGTGCTTTTAAACTATCAATATACCTTCGTTGAGTGTATAATTAGACAATAAGAAGAGAATCTCAAATTGAGTGTGGCGATACTGGATCACTTGTCGGTTGTCACATTGGGCAGTGAGGAGGAGTAGGTTGTACTGAGCAAGCTCAAGTAGTGCTAATCTAGTGCGAGGTGTCATATGGTGTGCCGATGCGTTATTGATGAGACACGTAGCACTCACTACTGCTTGAGACAATGGCGAGCGGTGATGAATGGTGCCGATGGTCGTCACTTGTCGCGCCACTCGGCCGCTCATTAATTAGACGGCACACTGCACTGGCACTTCACACTCCAACCCGCACCCAGTGACATATTAGCAGACGATCGATTTCAATCACGCCATTCATCACTGCCTCTGTCACCAATTTCTTATCTTTGAAGATGAAAGTGTCAGAACTTTTTATTTCTCTCTAATTAATTTAACATTTAATTAGAACAAAGGAAGTGCATTCTTCACTAGTGGCAATACTCCTTCTCTCTCTCTCTCTCTCTCTCTCTCTCTCTAAAAATATCGCCATCACTCATCTTACAGTGGACTGACACCGGTGACGACATGCAAACATAAAGTGCTTCTCGCATTCGAGAGTCTCGTTAAACAATGCTCGGTTTACCGGAGGCAGGTGGAGGAGTCCAGGCGCGTTCTAAATTTGCCTAGAGAGGAGTGACGAGCCACGGTGGTGGTCGATCAGAGTGATCCTCCGTTTTGGCCGCACTGTCTGGACACAAGTGGGCTCAGTGACGGAAGCCAGACCGGCTTCCACTTACCCATTGTCTCCCCTCTTCACCATTCTTGCTCTTACTTCAATGGCTTACCTGTCATCCGAGTCATGTTTGTTTTGTTTTGAAATTTAAAATACGATTAGATTGAAGGCAAAATGAGTTTAAATGTTGCGCAGCAGAATGCACTCGGGTTAAAGTCTACACAAAACAATAGATAACTTAAATATATGAATAAAATGCGTAATAACTTGTTTGAAAGTTTCATGGTCTTGTTTTGATTGGCTTAGATTATTTTTTATACAGAGATGTGCATACTTCTAGTACTTAAAATCAAAGTAACTTAACAATGAGTAAACGCACCCGTCTTTAAACTAGCTATAGAGATCTATCGATTGATTGAACAAAAGATTGCTTAAAAATTCGTTTTTTCAGGCAATTTAATTCAACAGAAAAACCATTATAAAGTTTATTTGTTAGACATCAACATTTAATGAAATTCTTCTCAAGTGAAAAGTGATAGCATCAATTTAAGAGTATAAGTTTTTAGCTGAGACGTGCCATGAGGTCAACAATACCTCTTAGGGCATAATTGAGATATATGAGATGAATGAGTCACATGATTGGCGCATTAGTTGTCTGTGCGTGCATCTACTGGATCGATTGGTCTCACATGTCACTTGACCTGTCGAATGGGTGAGCAATCAGCTACTTGTGCACGGTTGCATCTTCGTCAATCTCATCCTCCACACCACACGCATAGTCACGCACGGCCTTTGTTGTCACTCATGGCTCGTGTCCTCACATTAGCATCAATTGCATCTATTTGTTTGTCTACCTTAGTAGCTTTGGTTCTCCTAACAAGCACAGTTCACCAAATCATGAGTTTCATTCCAAGCGCAACATCAAGCTCCAAGCTCAGCCTGGCACAACGTGCTACAACTTTGCAGTACCTCACATCCATCTTAAATTTAGAAATGTTAGAATTTCCTGTCTTTCGACACTTTCTCTTGCTCATAGTGATTAAAATATTTGTTACCTTTGGTATTTTATTTTAGTTATTTTTATTGAGATATAAAGAGCTGATGTACAAATAGACATCATCACCGACATTTGCAGAGTTGACGATGAGAACACTTAATTCCACTGTTGATAAACATTCGCACATTTGAGCTTTCTTCGCATTATAAATGATGATTATCATTATCCAATGATAATGATAAAAATAATTTTAATTCCATTCTCTTAAGATTCTGTAAGCCTTGAAATTTATTTCAAAAGTATTTTTTTCAAAATTAATGTAAAAGCTCTAAAGTTTTTTTCAAGTGCTCTACAAGTATTAAGTTGTGCTTAACAGTATGCTTGAGTCATACATATGAGATCAACATTTAAGCAGATGTTTCTTTAAAAAAATTATGCCAATTTTTTCTTATAATAATTTAGGCGTATGATACTCTAAAGTGTATAGCTGTTTAAAATTCAGTCCACCCAAGTTTGCTCAGCCACACGGAACGAGATAGTACATGAGAAGAGCCTCGTCCAACCCGAGGCCTAGGCCATGCTTTCCAATTAATGCACCCATCTAGCTGTTTCATTTACTGCCAACACTCAGATTAACTTTCTTTTGTGTTACACTAGACACGCAAGATGGCTCGAATTCAATTAGACTTTCTGGCACATCTTGATTTTGGGCTTTCTATCACAGCACAAGCTTAGACTATCGTGTTTTTGAAAGAAGAAAAAAATTGAATTATAAAATCGTGAGACTCGACATGAAGCGAGAGCGATTCAAATCGAAGGCAACCTCCAGTGGAAGGCAAGTGCAACGATCGGTTTCACTTGGGTGCCAATCGAATTAGGTCTATTAACTGGATGACCACTGAGGGCGCTGTTATTCCATCTCGAGAAGTAGTACTTGCTCAAACAACGCTATGCCACCTCTTTGAACATCACAAATCAATCTACTTGGCAGTGACGGCCAATTGAATTATGCTTCCTAGGCAGACCATCGTAGCACGTCTCGCTTATCGCCTTAAGTAGGTGCAAGTCTTTACCTTAACATTTTCTCTATCTTTCAAACAGATTGCATTCAAAGCACGTATTGCAGTAGAAGTTTCTTTTTGTTCAACATTAATATAATGTCTAAATCATGCAATCTTTTCAATACTGAAAATTGAGAGGAATGAAGTTGCATTCCATTCCAAGAGAATAGTTACTCATCATTCTGAAGATGACATTATGAAATTTTAAGTCAATAAGCGTCAACAATCAATGTGTGGCATGATTCATCAATAGTATCTTGTTGGAATCATCACCCGACAAAGTTTGAAAAGCTTTTAAGCAATCCTAAGTTATTGATTAGCTTCATCGATTAAAGGTATCTTTTGTTAATCTATTTCAATTGATTGAATTGGTAAAGTAACTACAATCATTTTTGTTTTACTGCAATGCTAAAATGAAATGAAGCATATTTACTTTGTATTTGGTACCTTTTATAAAAGTTACAGCTATTTCAAAAAGTAGATCGATCACAAAATGCCAATCTCTTTTTGTAAAGTTTTCGAAATTTGGCAAATTTTACAAAGATGAATTGAACTCAATTGATGGAGTTAAAGCAAAACAAACAAAAAAAACAAGCAAGACATGTCAAGCCGAGATGCTAGATGCTACAGAAAGGTTGGTGTGACAGGCACGCTACGTCGGTGGCGTTAAACAAATGACACACTGGCGCGCGCATTAGCCACTTTTCTCGGCCAATTAAACCAGTACACAATTATTTTTTAATTGTAAAGCGTGCTCAACTTGATATATTTTGGCACGATTTGCTCACCGAAGGATGAGAAAGTTGAAGAAGGAAAAGGGAGCCACTGTCTCTACGGGTGTCTTCGATCGATACCAAACATACCGTGCACGGCAACCGATGAAAAACGCTCACCAGTACAGTGCTCACAACATTAATTAATTGTGAATTGTGAATGCAATGAGCCTAGGCTATGCGTGCTTCCGACAAAATCAAGCATTACTATTTTAAAAAACAATTTGATGTGGTAGTCTGGGTGAGACACGCTAGGACTTGAGCCAGGGAGGCATCGCCAACGTGCCACCATAATGCCTTTTGCGATGATGAATGGTCACTGGATACGGTAGGCTCACACCATTCACACACCATGCCTAGACTCTACTACTGGGATCTTTTGCAATGCAAACTTTTCATTGTTCAGTACCGCACATAGATGAGCTCGCGAAGAAAGAGTTATCCCACTTCCGTAAGCATCAAGATTCTATGAATCATTCTGAGTCGATTGGTACCAGCAACTTAAATTTAAAATTAAATCAAATTGTCTTAAAGCATTATGATAGGGTCTATGGAACAATATAAGTGTACAAATTAAAGTTAACTTAAATCAATTGCCAATCGATGAAGTAATGACTTCAATCAACAGTCAAAAGTCTAGCCTACTTTGAATTTAAAAAAAGTGTAATTTCAAATAAGCTCAATCAGAGTTATAGCAAACCAAGGTTAACAATAATAAGCGTCAACAAATGAGCCCAAAAGCAGCATCGCTCGCAAAAATACTCACAGGAAGAATAAGTATGTTAGTCAAGAGGGACTATGTAGAATTTCTACGATAAAAACATGTGGTTAACATACACGAGCCAAGTAAAATAGTGTCATTTGAAGAGCACGGTGCGGATAGAGTTGCCAACAAATTTATTTGTCTAAGTATTTTAGTTAACTTTATAATCGTCATATTTTATCTGAAATTATACCTTTTTCTAAGTAGGCTTGATTTTTGCATGTATATTGAAGTCATTACTTCACCGATTGGCCAACGATTGATTTGAGTTTTACTTGTTCATCTATTCGCTCTAAACTTCATTATAAGGTTATCAGACAATTTACTTTAATTTTAAAAAATTTTAAGTTTTTGGTATTAACCGATTTCAAATGATTTATAGAATCTCGATGTAAAAGAATTTTTGACGTAGAGTAACACCGAGTGCAACGTTCGCGCTTTTGAGAACGCGTAGCATACCAAGCATTTTAAAAAGTTTTCTAATTGTTTATACGGGCCAGCTCTACCAGTTGGCTCACCCAAGTTGGTTAAATTGAATTTGCAAATTAGATTGGCATCAATGGCAAGTGGAAGGATGGAGAGAGGCGCATGCTGTCAGTCACCCGCGACCAGTTGGTGTCCTCCAGTGGGCAGAATTCCACGGTACCGAGTGCCATCTCCCCGGAGAGTCAGCCCCACTGTTCTCCACTCAAAGAGTTGCATTCTTTCGAAGAATTTAAATGATCAAATAGACCAATCAAAAGCTTCGTCCTGTGGCAAAGAAGGCATTCTTGCCAAGTGCACAGTGGTCACTGTCTTTTATCAAATATCGCCTTTTCCCGCATTTGGTGAACCGCTAAGTAATGCGGCTCGATACTGACCACTAATTGAGACTAATCCTCATCTTTCAGTCATAAGGCGCTATGGTGAATTGCAAGTCGAACTGGGCGACACTCAATCAAAGTGAGAGCCATCAAAGGGCCATTGGAGTAACCATAATGCGATGCGCTGTCCTGTGAATGGCATACAACAGCTCAGAGTGAAGAACAATGAACGGATAGACGATCGATCCGTTGCCAACGTGAGCATGAGCCTCAGATGGGCCAGGATGGATCCACCATCATCCATTAGTTCTGGCTCATTGGCGCTACTGTCGTACGATATCTACTCTAATTGCTGGGGCAGAGATGTGCCAACATCGTTCTTAATTGTAGAGCACAGTGATTATCGTTTTTTAGACGAACAACGCGATCAATCCTCGCGCTGGGTCTTGCTGTGAAAGTGAGTGCTCTCAGTACACCTCTCATTCAGTGAGTAGTCCAAAGTAGCTAAAAGTGTTGAGAGTATCCAGCACTTAAAAATTACAACTTTCATTTTAAAACTTGAAATGGACAACATGAATATTTTTCTCAAACAAAAAGCAGATAAGTAGTAAAGTTTAAACCGTACTAAATCATCGTTAGAACAGTAGATCAAGTTTAAAGTTGAATTTGTCCCTATTGCAAATTTAACCACGTATATTTCTTTAAATTTTTTTTACTGTGGCTTCATCACTGATAAGTTCGTAGCGAGGTTCTCGAGTCACTGGATGATTCATAGAAACGCAACACTTGTGTAGCAGTTCATTTAAAGGCCACCATACAGAAACTACCGGATGTTACCAGAAGCAGTTAATTTTTGCTAGTATCTAAGAAAAGCATTGTGTGGACTGGTCACACTTGTTGTTCTGGTCTTACCGTGCCAGTGAATAAACACATTCTCAGGACACCTTAAGGCCAATGCGCCATCCTTCTCTCCCAACCACCTTGCAAAGTGTCATCACAGTTCCGCCCAGAAGATCGTCATTGTCTACGCCAAGCATTCTCGCCACGCGACTTCACCTTGCAGTGACCAAATCGGCAATGTGTCCTTATAAAGGATTTATCCCTGACCCGTGATGACGACGCCGCTCGGGAGTTACCCACAGGCGAACAAGTGCTGATCGTAGGCAACAAATTGCCAGACAACACTGGTAGTGGTCAAGGTCACTGCTCAGTTTAAGTAGTTCAACACTGGTACTAGCCTGTCGCGGACTACTAAAACATGCTACAGAATGAATATAATAGAATCAAATAAAGCTAATCGACTTGTCAGAACACCAAATGTCAGCATCTTGGCGTTGGCATAACTTTTTGTACATTTATTCAGTGCTACCCTGCATATGAGCATTTGTTGGCTCATCTCACTGCCCGCAGCAGCAGCAACCAGTCCCAACGAAGAGCACAAGCTGCAAGCGAGGGCCGCATCCCCGGCGGCTGTCCGCACTGTGCGTCCGACCAGTTCTGACCACTTGCCCCTACCACTTGGCCAAGACATACCACTCGCTGCCGACCAGCCTGTTTAGAGATCGCAAACTTCTGCCAGACGAGGAGAAAATAGCTGCCAAGCGCGCCACTGAGAGGGGGGAGAGAGAGAGGAGAGGCGAGAGAGTGGCTGGGAGCAGCGAGGAGGAAATCACTTTGCCTGCCAGTTTCAATGTCTGTTCAGTCGTGAATCAGACGACAGTCAGTGTGGTACTCACACGAGGAGAAGAAAATCATTTCCCAAGCATTCTCGGAGCAGTTTCAAAGGGACTTGGAACTGACTACGACTCACGCGACCTGTGGGCAGGGAACATCACTGGCGTAACCACAACACCAAACTAGCCACAATGCCGCCGGGTGTCTGTCCACTTCACTGGGTTGTGTTTCTGTCTGATCGCTGAGCCAGCAACAGTCAATCGACCAGTGGCATCTCTACCGATCGATTTAGTTCAACTCGCCGATTCTGCTTGGCAAACGACATTGACCAGTGGAATCGTCAATCATGTTCTATTACTTTGTTACTTGGTTTCATTTTTTTTGATTACGCTTTCGTTTTGATCATCTCGTCCCTACTTTTCTCGCAGCACCATTCACTTAAGTTGTGCAGCATTGAGTGGCAAATCATGTTGTGAGCTTGCATCTATGGTTTGGTTGATGTCCACTGGTGACTCGCTCAGTGGCTTCAAGGGTTCATTTTCAAGGCATTCACAATCCTCTCTTGCAACTGTAGCCAACCGGGTGCGATGTAATCTGTTGGGACGCATAAACAAAACTGCTAAACAAGCAGTGCAAGACGAAGGGAAGCAGATCAATGCCAACGGATGAATATGGAACGAGCACAATGCGCTGATTCATCGATCATCACATGAATCAATCAACTAAATCAAGCCCACAAGCAGCAAACATTGCTACTCCCTCGCTGCTTACTCACTGGCTGCGATCATCGGGTCCAACTACTCCTCATCTTGCTCTTGTCACATCACCGAGCTTCGTATCGCATCGCTCGCGCTCACCAATCAGCTGATTGTGGCATTGCTTACTCCCCACTTTGCTCGACTCGAGGTAAGACGATAGAGATAGGTTATTGATGGCACGTTGACAGCACAAATTTTCATAAAAAGTACCGATTCCCCCTATTGCTGCATTGTTCTCCACTTTACTGGTCGGTCCGCATGAAGATTTAACGCTCAATTGAAAGCAATTTCTCTTGCAACATAGCTAGATTAGCAACACCCTACTGTTTATCGGGTCCTCAGAGATTTAAGTGTAGAACTCTTGCTTCGTGCATTTTAATTACCTTCCCAGTTGCATCTCGCTTTTTGTTTGCCATCTAGCTAATGGATATCACACTTAACGCGGCTATTGAGAGACATAAAGAATGCCTAGTGGTTTTTCTAGATCTGCAACACAGTCTCACTTGGAGAAGAAAACCACTCTTAGCGCACTGACCGACTCACTTCAAGTGGTGCCGGTTGATGATCGTTTGCTACCTCCTTCCGCTGGATGTTTGGCTCACTTGGCTCTACTAGATCACAATCAGACTCAGGCCGAGTCTTCAACGAAGGCAACAATCGCAATCGAACGTGGGCTCTCATCTCACTGGCGATGCTTGTTCTTGTTGATTAGTTTTGCCACAATCATCATGGTCTTGTAAAATTCTGAGAGCTAGGGCTTTGACTTGGCGACTCGGTCTATGTTGCGGGTGAAAGTCTATTAACGAAACAAAATTAATATGTTTGTGCCCTGCCGCGTGGTAGTATTTGCTTGGCTCAACTAGCTGGTCGGATTAGAGCGGCGACACGACTGAGTGAGGGGCATTTGCTTGCAGTTGGCAGTGTGGGCCGAGCTTGCCCATCTCTGATCGACACTAATTCGATTTACATTGTAGCCACAGTTGAGCATTTGAGCACAGTGCCACTGGCAGCCACATTCTTGGCTGCTCTTGGTTCTCATTATCGAGTTGGCTCAGTCGATTGTCGTGGTGGCATCGAGAGCCGCCAAGAGTTGGCCGGAGCGTCTTGGCTTGCACACTTCCGTTCTATTCGTCTCAATTCATCTCGACTAATTTAATTGTGCCCATCGCTGCTTGCTTGCTTGCTTGTTGGCTGTCGGCCCGATCAACAGCAGCAGCAGCAGCACCACCACTGGCACGACCCCTTCGACGTCGACGCCGTCGGGTGGCATTGCATCACATCTTTCGCACTACGCATTTCTCTCTTACTCCAATTGTCCTTGTCTTCCGATCCGCCACTCGGTCGACTGGTCAAAGTGACTTGCTTTCATTCATCTCCAGACGTATTGTAGCGTTCAAGCATAAAATTATATTGTGTCGAACGTTATGATCGGTGCATGCGACAGGAGTTACTGGCATCGCTTAATAGAGGACCGATTCCGCTCTATGATACTGCCAGATTTGCGATCAATCCGATTGTCTTTACCACGGGGATGCCACTCGATCGATCTTGCCTTCTGCACTCACAATCAAACCCAAATTAAGCTTTGTTCTATTGCTTTTGCCGGATCGATGCATGTGGTTGGCTAATCTGAACAGCAAATGAATTGTAAATACCGCACTGCCGAAATCTCGGACTGTCGTGAAGAAACACGAGCCTTATTTTGTCACCCAATCTTATTTATGTGGTATAATTAAGTTTGAGTTCAAATGCAAGGAATGGCGGATTGATGCTGTGCCACCCCTTTTCTCAAATTGAGAAATTGCTGAACAACAAAAGCACACTTGCATCATCATAAGTGACTAATTCACACTCTTTCCATTCGATTGATTTAGCAAAAAGAAAAGTTTAAAATTTACAACAACGCCCATCAATTTATTAGAAGCATCTATTATAAGGTGCTATTGGGAGGAGAACACATGCATTAAAAATCAGAGTGGTGCGTGCTATTGAGATTGGCACCATTGGTTAGGCATTGATTGTCGCTACAATGCGCCTAGCATTCAGGCATTCTGGCTTCGGAGCCAATCCGGATATCTGCGTGCCATTGTTGTGAGCTAATTAGGCAGCAGTTCCGCTGAGCGACGATCGCAGCATCTTGCTTTTGTTGGCGCCCACCATGGTCGAACCGTGCCTGTGCCTGCACTTGAACCAGTTTGGTTAGGCGCGACGGTAGCTACGATTCGCCTGCGTGCTAGGTGATAATGGCACTCATGGCCAATCACCGCATTGATCTTGGATCTGGTTTTGGCAGCTACTGTAGCGGAGTGTGAGACTACAGAAGCAAGCTATTGTTAGTGTTGTCAGTTTCACTAATAGCGCACCTCGTTCGAACGCACCCACGTATGATTTGCACTCGGACTACGCTTACTTGCGTGACGTCTGCTCACCACCGGTCGACGGCCCAGCTGGTCACCGGCGTCTTGCCCGATTTCTCATCGAATTCAGATGCTCACCTCGGCTATCTTCGGCAATTGCACAATAGCTCTGTGTATGGTGTGTTTGTCTTGGCGCTTGCAAGTGATAATAGCGGTAGTGGTTGTGGTGAAATTATGAGGCCTTGTGCTTTGATACAAATCACTCAATCTCACTCAATTTGTCTATAATTTGTGACAATCTAATTTATAAAAGATCACTGAATTTCCGATCGACGCGTTGGGCTCATCCGTTTGTCACTGAATCGGGCCATTATTTTTTTACTTTCTCACTTCTCGTCATTTGCACCCGTTTGATTTTCCATTTTAATCTCATACTTTTTTGGCGTACGTTGGTGGCTTCTCCTGTGTTTTCTATATACACAGCACGCCACGCACTTACACATCGAAGCGATCTTGAATCCCAAGTCGACCGGGACGACTATCTTTTTTGTTACTACTGGTGCCTGTTTGCTTCATTTTCATTTTCTCTCTCTCTCCACCACTCCACGCACCATTATCTGTGCAGCAACGGGCTGAAGCATAGGGACCAGGCGCGCAATGTTTTCTATCAATTCAATTTGAGTTTTAAAGGCAGCACACCAGAACCATGCTGCATCAGTGAAGCAGAGAAGAGAGGCACACACACATAGACACACACACACACACACACACACAACAGACCGACTGACACATCGATGTGTTCCATCCGGGTGACGCGCGCTCAGTGGCAGGAGCCCACTTGGCCGATTCGGGTCTTGTGCTCGTTGCTCTCCCCACTTGCTTGCCTTTTCTCTCAGTGTCACTCTTCTCGGGCTTCACTAGATTCGACACCATTCGATGTCAGTACACAATTAACTGACATTTGCTTCGGTCGCTTCTTTCGAGGAATGGTCGGTACCGATGAGAACGAGGAAGCGTTTTGTGTCAGAGATTGACGCCGAGAACGTAATTCGAGTCGTACCGCTACTACAAGGACAATAATCTGTTTAATTCCATTTTCCGGTGAGAGATAATCGCCCACTCAGTGGCACTGTTCTCGCCACCGCACACTGAACCCCACTTGGGCACAACACTCACGCTCTTGCAAGCTGAGTTTTTTCAGGTGCATTATTGTTTTGCCTGGTAGCACTTGTCTCGTATTACATGGGCATTTTACTTGTATCTATCGCTTTACACGCTAAAAACGAGCTTTTTTTACTAGTCGATTCGTTAGAAGGTGTTCATTCTTCGCTGCCTATTGTACTTCCATGCTGGATGTGATTTATCATCGTGAATAAGTGATTCATCCAATCAAGTAGCTTAGTCGATACTCTCTTTAAGACTTAAGTGTTTTCTTTTTCAATTTCACTCACTCCCACTTTTTATTTTAACTTACACTACTCAGTCGATAAGTTGTAACATGATATGAGAATGTTTGTGCCAATCTTTGGCGACATACATAAATTTATAGACGTTTAGTGAGGCCAATGAGCAATCTGAGCATTACAATAATAGCGGGACGTGCTAGATTAAGTTAGTGGCTCGATCTCGAGCCCGTGTCTGGTGGCTGAAATTGTATCTGGCCGTTCACTTGGGCGTTGCCGAGTGTGGACGCGCTCGCGTCACCCTAATTGAATTTGGGGTGCATCACAACAAATTATCACAGAGCAAGACAAGATAGCGCCCGCTTGCCAGCCTTTGGTGTTGGATTGCACTGTTCCAAATTGGATTGTTTGCCGACGAGTGCTTCGACTACTTTGTCAACAAAACCGCAGAGACTCGATCTAACTCGCACTCTGGGTAACTCAAAATTCTCTGGCACAACCAAATCTTCATTAATTTCAATAATTAGAGGAATGTCAATGCAAACTGAACGACACTGGCATTTAGTTCCGCTTAGTGAAGGTTTCCTCCGTCAAGTTTGACGTTACTGTCTTTTGTCTATTTAGACGCATTTGAATATTTTACCAAAATGGTTTCTTTCTGGAAATAGGATCAGCAAGAATGAGAGAAGCCTACTAAATGGCATTCACGTTTTGCTCGGACAAGTTATCTTGAAAACTTTCCAATTCGGTGATTTAATTAGTGCGAATTAGTTCATTTTGATTGACATTTATTTTTTAGCATTAAATTATGCTGTGAGTTTGTAATGCAGTTCTGATAATGTGCGGATTGAAGAGACGAGTAGTGACTAAACTCGTGTATCGATGCTTCCATTTGGTTAATTGAATCAGTGCGAGCAACACTCTGGTAGAATTTGAACGAAGACGAGTGAGACGTGATCGGTGTGAGCCAGTGGGGAGATACTTGATAGATGCAACTACACTTGGTCAGTGAGTAGTGCGCGTGGCGTGCTTATGCCAAGTGCCAGGTCGCAGCTGTCTTCTCGCTGATTTATTCTAATTGGCATCGCAGCATTTCGATCACAGTGCTCGCGTCCTCCTTCGGTTGACCATCTTGACCATGTTGCACTGCCAGGCGATACAGTGGAGACAATTGTCTCTTCATAGTGGTTCGAATAGTCGAGCTAGTTGGCACTCATTACATGGTCTTATTTATTGGCAGTGGTGCGTCACACAGTTGAGCCACTCGTAGCGTGTGACACGCACTTGCGAGGAACATATGAAGTCGTCACTAATCTACTGTGGCCCTATGCCGACACATCTTGCAAGCCACTAATGGCGAGCTTCTCATGGTCCCTACTTAGACCAGCTTAGTAGATAGATTGTTAGCGTTAGCATTGCAGCAGATCGGTGAACCATTCGATCTGAACAGACACAAGAACTTATTTGAATTTAAAATTTGATGTTGATGGTTTTCTAAGTGCCACTCATGGAGTGATGTGTGTGCCTACCGGCCCGTTCATTTTCTCTTCTCAGCCCGTTGTTGTCCGATTCTCTTTTCTTTTCTAACTTTCTCTTTCAATTTCTTCAATCACACTCACCGCATGTCTTATAATTGAAATTTTCTGTTGGTCTATTTCTGAATGGTTCGAATTTGATTGCTAATCTTATTAGAGGGCCATTTGGGCGAGTTTCGTATTTATCTGGTCTCAATGATGATTCGGATTCGAGTTTCCATCTCTTCCTGTTTTTCCATTATTCCAACAATCAATGATCCATTAGGGAGAAAGAAGAGAGCCAATTGTACAACTTGATGTTTGCTTTGCTGACACTTAAATCGGTAAATTCAGGTTCTCGAGACTTATTGTCTGATGGTGCTGTCGGAGCCGTCACCGGCAGCGTACTCCATTGGACTCACTAACTATAGTCTAACTTGGTCCCGGTGAAGTCAAGCATGTGAGTTAGTGCTCTTTAATTAGTCTGATTAGATTCGACGACTGTCGGCTGCAGCTTAACAAAGCAGATGTGTGTATGTGTATAATATTCAAATTGGTCTGTACTGAAATAAACGGGATGCGAACTATTTTCTCTCTATGCTATCTCATTGAGATTAGAGAATGTCTCCGTTCTATTCTATGGTTTATCTTGTGCGTTTCATCGGGTGGCCACTTTCGATTGTGTCGCGATAACAGGTTTACCTCGAGTGTGGTCACTGCATTGGTGGGCATTGCGTGCGCGCCCAATCGATGCCGTCTGATTCCAAGTGGAAATAGAAAGTGGACACAATCGGTTAGGAAGAAAGACATGCCGAGAGGCAGATGATCAGTGCGGTGATTGCAACTCTGACACTGAAACCACCGCACAGTGACGCCAGTGGTGAGTGTTGGTGCTGCTGCTGATGGCACCTCATTGTGTCTGCTCGGCAAAGTGCCACTCGAGATGTTCACTGCTCATCGCTGCGCCTTTATCGAGTGGCGCACCCGCGTGGATGACCTTAGCGTGGACACGATATAATCACATGCCTTGGTGGCAAACCTTGCTCAGCTACTCCCGCTGCTGCTACCATTACTGGTTGAAGTACGCACCATGATGTTTGCCGACAGACTTCCGTTTGCGTCGACTGCATGTTGATGATGATTAACTCTCCCACTCTAACTGATGCTTGCAGCGAGTTGCCATTGGCAGCACCCTCGGCTGCTTCATTCTAGTGGTCGTCTCACTTCCGATTTGACTAGACAGCCTGATGCCGAGTGGTGTGTGGAATCATGATCGAACCTCTATGTAATTGCACATACATTTAACTTTTTTGGTTTAACTGGTTTGGTCGACTAATTGGTCGGTGCAGGGACACTTTCTCTGGTCGCTGAATACTTTGTCTACTTGGCTAATCAAAGTGAAGTCATCCTCATTCTTTCTTTATATCACAAATAATCATGACACAGTGGTGAGCTAATGAAATACAGCTCATTTGCAACTTGCTCTCGATGACCGCCGATGACTTTGAACTTGTCATGTTAATGCTAATAGGCCACGGATCGCTCATAGTTTAAGTGAATGTGATCTTATCTGAGCACCATGGTAGAGGAGCTATTGTTGGTACACAATAGTCCCTCGGTATGTCACCGAATGCATCTTGGTGCCACTGGCCAGTGGCGTCAATGGAGCACCGGATCACACCACTCCACTTGACTCATACCCGCGCAAATGTCTCCCATTCGCTTAATGATTGTCGGTAACGCTCATTGGCTACATTGAAAGTCAATTCGTATTAATTGTCCTGCGCACTCAGCTTGACACCGAAAAAGAGCCTCTGCCAGGGAACATTTGGCCAGTGGTACTAGCCATTCTCCGAAACGTCATCTCGCTCGAGCTACTTAAATTTGATGGTTTCATCGAACTATGCGAGCACAGCCAATGCATTGTATCGACCTGGTTTGTTTGGTGGTCATTTTTGGACGGTGGTTTTTTCTATCTTATTGAACTACTTGTTTTTTAATCCGAGCACTATGTTCAATAGCAGAGGGAGTCACTCACTCATTGATAAAATAAGTGACTCAATAACCAATATGGGAGGAATAACTGAGGTGATAGGGCAACCCGGTAGATTAGCTTGAACGCATTGTTCACCATTAGACGATCCAATCGGAGCCACACGTCACCGGGTATAATACATGTCAGTTCCCTAGTCCACTTGCTCTAAATCAGCACGCATCAATTAGTCCCACTCTTTCTTGCATCTCTGTCCTTCGGTGATGCGGAAGAGTGAGGGGACCCGGTACGTATGAAGAGGCTTGTTGGCACCTTGCTTGAGATAAATCTCGATGGCGGTGACGAGTCGATCTCCATTCCTCAAATCTCGGACAATGGTCACTGTTTAATTGCGCCTTTCGCTTTTTAGTCGCCTTCGCGCTTGCGCTTGGGCACTGCTGGCGTGATTGATTGACTTTCTGTGATCGATAGATCGGTCTTTGATTTGTCAGTGCACTGGCAGCGGAAAGTGCCGCTAACAATAACAAACTAGAGCTGCGGAGGCGGCAGTGGCGAGTGTGCCTCCACGGCTTGGGCATCAAGCCGGGCGCTTCGTTTGACATGGGCACTCTGGCCGCAGACTACAATTTGTTACATGACCATGCGGACCCCTCGCTCCACCGTCTCATTTCGAGCATGACAACTGCCACCAGTACCCAGTTGACACGATCGCACTGAGTAGCACAACACTAGGAGTTCTCGTGTAACAAACTTCACTTTGAAGCAGTGATTATAACTATTTTTTGCATATTTACTTAAGATGATGTCACCTACGGATTAGTGTTTGATTAAGAAAAGGATAGTCAAGTGAAGTTCTGGTTAGGTTAGGTTAGTTGGGTAAAGTTTTGGTTATATTAAAATAGATGTGTTTTGTAAAGGTCAGTGTTGCATGGTGTAGTTTTTTTATTTAAGTTAGAAGTTCTCAAAATGCCTAACTTGCCTAAAATGACAGTAATAACATATAAACAAATTCAAATTCAAATTCCATATTAAAAATTGTCTTTTGGGTGAACTTTGTTTTTTACTAGAATTGGTCGCTTCTAACTTGCAACATGTTAGGTCTAAACTTATTCTAACCTAAGTTTAAATGTCAAAAATTCAGCATAAATGCATAATGAAATTGTCCTCAACATTAATGCGGAATTCTTACCTCTCAAAAAGCATTAAAAAAGACCGAAGGACTTTGAATAATCCCGTTTGACCCGGCGACTGCGACACAAGTGTTGTGCTACCCACTGCTAGATGGACCATGGCCCGCTGGCGATTGGCCATCTCTGCTTTATGAAGCATTCCGTGCAGAAGCAGCAGTAGCGATTTCGCTTGACTCGCCTAATTGCATCGCTGCTTGCTTTACCGTTATCCGAAACTTCAAAGCTTTTCTTCCGATTGCAAGCGATTGGATTTTGTGTCTTTTTATTGACAAAAATAGCTAATCTCGAGTATAATCAGAGGAACTGCGTGTTGGCTTTGGTCTTTTGCACATGGCTGGTGGAGGGGACTGAGACGGTCAGTGGTCGGTGGACCGGAGTACGGAAAGAACAATATTGATTGTCCGGCGTGGCCTGGGTGGTCGAGATGAGCCACCAGCCATCGGCGTTGTCGTTTTCATTACCCCAGTCTGGCATAATTAATAACCGAGTGAGCAAGCTAGACAGCGAGTGCTATCGTTATCGACAGTGACACTTGCCAGTGGCCAGTGTCGGTCCGCGGTAAGGAAAGCATCGCCAAATTGAACGTTGTAAATCATTTTAACGGCCCAGTGCGCAGTAATGGGACGTGGTCAGCATCGCAGCCATCGAGGTGACTGCGACAGGCTTCTTTGACGTCTTCGTGGCCTGTGGATACGGGTAACACTCGAGCCGCATCTCTCCAGGGATTTTACGTTTTTGATAAAAGCAATTTTCTATTCGCAGAATTGCGTTCTACATACAGTCCATGGAAAGTGATTGCAATCGTTCTTTTATTTGGAGTTGTTTGTTTTAATTCCTCTGAAGTGATCGAGTTTGTTTATTGTTGGTACTGTAGGTTCGCTTCACACTTATAAATTGCTATCCACGATGATCATTTCAGACTGGTCTAGCTCATCTTTTGCTACTTTCACCGGTGGTTGAGCTACTTGTCTAACTCGCTTTGTCTCCTCTAATTCAATTTATCTATTTGCACTCTTGGTTGCACCAGAGCGCTCTTTTTTCTCTTCTGTTGACACAGTTGCAGTCCGGTTAATTGCCAACTGCTGTCGGTGCCAAGTGAGGGCTGATCTTAGGACCTTCCGTAACTAAAATTTAATTTTCTTTTTGCTTGCATCCTTGTCTCTGTCTTGATCGCTTGGTCGAAATGACTTTATCACTCACTTGGATCGACCTTTGAGAGTAGCCAGTGGCGCATCACATTACTGGCCTCGAAGCTAAAGGGAGGCCCAGGCAGGGATGAGTGGCTCTGTGTGCGAGCCCAAGCTTATCGATTGACGACATCTCTTGCAATCGAGTGCACCATTACCACCCTCACCCGATCGCCGACCACTCTCGATGATGCGGCACGAGTGAGCAAGCCATTTCATCACTTCACTTAAAGTTATTAATATTCCTGCTACTGTGTCGCTGCACTTCATTGTCCGCAAGTGTTATTATCTGGCCCGAGCCACCGAGGAATTCTTTTGCCCTCTCATCGAAGGCATTTTCGTACTCGCTCACTTGCACTGACTGACTCACCGCCGACGCCTGCCCCTAATGGCACCATTCGGTTTGCTTGGGCTCATCCTATTAGCAGACCAATTACAGTTTTGCTTCGTTTTCTTCCATTGACATTATCGATTCCGTGTCAAGTTTGTTGAGACATTTTTAAAAATACAAAACGTGTAACGATGACAAACCGATATGTTGAGCATGTTGTGATTTGTAAAAAGGCAATTTGCGATTTGGATCAGGTCACGAATTGAGCCGTGATGGTACATGGCTTATCGGACTACTCGGAAGCAAGTGAGTGAGGGGACAGTGGACTCATGGCGTGATTGCGCTCTGGTCGGCCTGGTCTGTGCTCTACCCGCTTGCCCTGTGCTTGTCGCCCGCCCTTCTCCATGATGGATCGCCTAATTAGGTTCAGGGACTTGGAATATTCTGATTCATGCTGGCTAACTAAATTAATAGTCTCGCTACGGACTGGCATCTAACACTACCACCAGACTGCTGGTGACAAGTCACCCAGCTCGTAATTGGCCACTCTGGTCGCTTGTGACGATTCAATCAAGTTCTGCTCTGCACTGACCACTAGCTCACACACTCGTGTTCGCGTCACTGCTTGGTCGGCTTGTTGCTGTGCCACTTGGCCACTCTCCACTCTACATTCTATCCACCAAGTATGTTGTCATTTGCTTTCAGTTTTGATTTTTGCTGACTTTTTGCCGAATTCCTGTCAGACATTGTGCGTACTTACCAGTGTTGTTGTGTGGTTTTGCTGGTTCCACACAGGTCTGGTCGTCACTCGGTGCACTGGTGATTGTAGTTTGTGGATCACTGCTAGTGGTAGCTGTACCTGAGATGGCATTTGTGGCGAGCACTACACTCGGGTGTGCTCCATGTCGCTTGCCCGTTACTGTCTCAACCATCATTATCATTGTAGCCCTGTCATAGACCGTTGCTCTCTTATCTTACTTCGGGACTTGTCTTAAGTCCGGAAAAGAGATTTGGTGAGCTAAACGATTAGGACGCAGTAATGACCATTTTTTTGCTTTTCCTTTGCAAAATGTTGGTTTTTAACATATATCTTAATCATGTGCTCATTGTGAACCGGTAATAAGAATCGTATCATCTCACAGATTAGTTCCATTTGTCACTGTGCAGTCAACAGTATTTGATGGTCTCGATACTCTGCAATGTTATTGTCGACTAGCTCTCAGTCGGCATCATTCATCCTTGCTGAATCATTAAGACACTTCCTTGGGTATGACGGTAGTAAATTTAGTCTGTATTAGGAGATATTTAACGCGACACCAAATTCTCATTTGAAAAAGTTTTTTCTTATAATGTACCTGGTTAACGATGCAGGTTACAGTCACAAGTTTATGCCAAGTGATGCTTTGGACATTGGGCAAAAGAGACTCAGTCAAATCCGATTAGACACATCGTTTGTTGAAATTGGCTAGCTATTGCAAATCATAAGTTGGTAGACTTGAGCCATAGGTGTTATCCCTGCAAGGATTACCATTGTTTGCTGCTTCAAAGTGACAGCAAGCGTTGGTACTAATCGCGACAAAGATTCAGAGGCTTAACCATGCGTCGTGATTGTCGATTTGGTCAGTTTGACCACTATTGCCGCGACTACTACCAAGACGTGATGTAATCATGTGCAAGGCGTCGCGCTTGGCGGCTCTCACGATTTGTCCCGAGTGCGTCACTCAATTGTGACTCTCTGACCATCATTCTCGTGAACTGCAATGCATTGATGGTGTGTGACATCTTCACTCCTTACTTGAGCTCATTTTCTACACGAACGGTCAAGTAATTTGGTGATTCGAAATCACATCAACTCGAACACTTCACCTTGGAACATTTTTTAGACTTTTGCGATACTCCCTCGATTATTGGGACGACTCTTTGGTACGAAAACAACTACCGTTGCTGTTTTCTAACATTTTCTCTGACAAACATTGCCACTTCAATTTAATTACTTGAAAACGGTTTTCAAGGTAAAATAGCAGCGGGAAGATCACAAAGTGCGACGGTACCTCCGTCAGGCGCGAGTTGCCAGAACACGTCGCACACTCGGAGTTCCAATCTCTCCGCTGCTCTGTCTCACTCTTGTTTGGCTGCCTAACACACACTCGCACACACACACTTATGGTTTTGCTGACTGACTTTCACCATATCAGTGGATGAGATTGGCCAGAGTAGCGTCTGTCGTGCCTCGACTGCAGTGTTGCGGTAAAAGCAAGATAACTCTTCGGTTTCCCCGTCTGTTCAACCACTACAGCTGCATCGAGCAGTAGTGATCTATGAATTATTGATGTCGATTAAGACAGCAGCTACGGCGGCATCAGAGTGCCAGTTTCAATGTTACTCCTGCCGCCGTCCGTGTGATTCAAGTGTTGGTCGCCATTACTGCTGCAGTACGGTACCACTCTTCTCATATCGTTTTCCCTTGAGCTTACAGCAAGTACTGACCTCACTTTGGCCCTTCACCCAAGGTAGTATCTGTGAGATCTAATTACGCATGCTCTAGCTTGTCTTAAAACACTATCATTGATTTGTTAGAGACAAAGGGTGGTCTTCAGTGCCCTTCGGCTTAATCACGGCCAATATTTATCCTTGACAATCCATAGTCAGTCGATTGATATTATTGGACTGCAATGGAATGTGCCATAGAATGAAGCAGGTTCAGTGAAATAGGTTTGCCTACCCGTTCAACCTTGCCCAAGTTGGTTTGGGTTGTATCGTTTAGTTGTCACCACCATGGTGTTCAATCTCATTGTCGATTCTACTCATGCACTGGCCTTCCCTAAGCAGTATTTAATTGCGCTACTGCGGCCATCGATACCCTAGTCTTGTTTTTGGGCCTGCTCTCGATTTCTCTGCTCAATTTGGCTCGATTACTTTGGTTGCTTGTTAAGACCATTGGGCGCCAACGAGATTGTTGAATCAACTCGTCTCATCGACACACCGCACCACCTATTCTCATTTTTCCAATGTTATAAAATATTGCTCTGTTGTACTAGCAACACACCAGACGCGTTTTAATCTTATTTCAATTAATTATTTATCAACATTGGTGTTTTTCTTTAGAATTTGCTCTATATTCTTTGTCTCATCTATCTTTTCATGCATTATCTCTAAATGCAAATTGAAGTTGTTTGTGTACGCGTGACGTGGCGTAGTTCGTGCCACCAAGACAAATCGTCATCTATTATTGATGCTGGGATCCACTTTCGGTACTAGCGGATCGCTCAATTGAGCTCGACACTCGAGGTTGGTCGGTGGTCTAATCTAGCACACCGTTGACACCTAGCGAGATCTCCAACTCGCTACGACGGTTGGTGTTGTGGGTTCCAAATTGGACTGAGGCACGCAATCATGTGGCCAATTTTCCACTCAACTGCAGCTTGTTAACGCACCCAGTCTAACTGGGCCGGGTTGTGAACCAGCCGTCAACAGGGCACCGATTGGACCCGACACCGAGTGCTTATTTGTATGTGTATATGTTTGAAGCATTCACGCCCTTTTGGCTATTGGGTTTGCACTGGCAGTCTTGTCACCCGATGCCGGCTTTCGGTCTACAGCTGTTG
Source organism: Rhinocypha anisoptera (assembly GCA_011762765.2). Classification (NCBI taxonomy): domain Eukaryota; kingdom Metazoa; phylum Arthropoda; class Insecta; order Odonata; family Chlorocyphidae; genus Rhinocypha; species Rhinocypha anisoptera. The sequence goes on along the minus strand of WURS02210735.1, from coordinate 22,364 downwards.
CTGCCGCTTCTGCGGGTGTCAACATTTGAATGCCAATTTTGATGCAATGATTTTGACGCCTCGATCTGATCAGATCCTAATAACACATTGCTTGTGTAGCGAAAGAGAGCCTCGTCAGTCATCGGCAGCAGCAGTGATCGAGCAAGAGAAGCAAACTAATAACCATTCAGATGCCTGTCCCGCATATTTGCCTTGCTATGGTGTGATCATGACTGCCCGTCACATTGTTCTGTGAGGTTCTGTTGTGTGCCACGTTGGGTCTGTCACAACTGTCATGTCGCTCGATTTTATCGATTCGCTTCGACCTCGGTCCATGTCCGGTAGCGATTAGTATTGTCCGCTTGACTATCTCCAATAATGACACATGCCATCAAGCATACTCATCTCCTTGCCTGTTGACAGTCAATGCTTCTAATTACTCCCTAATGGAGCCACTTGCTAATTCACCGAGTGACCAAGTATCTTGCTCTAAGGTACTACTGATACTACTAGGTACTCTCCTGCTTTGTCTGACGCCTGTCATCGAACTTGCTGACGATGCGTACCAAGCCAACTTGGCTCAGTTGGCAGACTTGTCTTTACTTCATTAATCGATTGTATCGTTTGTCTTAATTAGAGGAGACTGTTGGAAGGAGTGAAAGTGCATCTCAGCGATGCGAGGGAACATTGGTAGTGACAGGCAAGTGAGCCGAAGCGCGATCAAGTCTCACAAGGAATCATTTGAATCCAAGTGGCTTCACTTACTTGTCACAAGCAATATGACTGACATCCGGCAACAGGAGAGCATCTTAACTTGTTTGCGATCGGGTTGTTTGATCCAATCCACACACGATTATCTCGGTGTTGAATTGGCGTTGTAGAGTTCATGAGAAAACAGCTCTGCACCAAACACATCTATTCGTGATCTATGTAGAGCGGTGGCATGCTAGACCATTGTTGTGCGTTATTGGCCGGGCCCAGTTGGCCAGGCATCATTTCACTTGACACGATGCCTCATCCATTGAAGGTATTGTCTAGCTTGTAAGGGAGTGTATTGATTGCCTGAGCGACCCAGTGGCAGAGATGGAGAGTGGCCAGTAGAAAGTGCTCGATGCGCGTGTTGTGTGATCGGGGCGCCGTGTGCACACCAAGCACACCATGGTCGGCTGTGCAGTTGGCTCTGCTCACGCCGCTTGCCCGCCGCCCGATTGTCTCGCCACTCTCGCTGTCATCACTCGGTGTCATTGCCAGACCGTTTCTCCCTCACTCCTTCTCCTTTCATACTTTGCTATTTTTGATCACTTTTCTAGTTTTTTCACCATCCTAGCACTAAGTCACTTTTTCGGCTTGCAAACCTCCAATTGATGGCTTTGATAAAATGAAAATTAATTCGAGAGCCAGATGCCACTGCCGCTCACATTTGGCCTGTCCATGGAGGGCGCTTGGCAGGCAGCGATCCTTATTTAGCGAGACTCTACTGTCCAGTTGTCCTACCGTCCGGCAGTGTTTCTCGCAAACGCACATCATTTGACCGACACTATCAGTGCAGCATGTCTGTGCCACTATGACCACTCGATCACTGTTCTACCTGTTACATTGTTTGTTTGACACGCGGCATGCCAAATGTCTCAATTATCAAATTGTGCTTGACATTCTGTCTTGGCTCTCTGGGTGATCTAACTTGGTGGTTTTCTTGAATGTAGTGTGGAGCGGTTGAGGAAGACATGGTGTGCCATTAGCCATGGGGTGACCCTGCAGTCTTACCCCGCTAGTGTCTAGCGAAGATGGATGACTGCTTCTGCTATGTCACTATTAACTTTGCTTGATGTTGACCACCTAGACTTCACTTGACACCTTATTTTTGCCTAATTTTAACTACCGTGTTTAATCTTGTTCGCTGTTCAAGTGTTTTGTTTTGCCAATTAAATATGTGGCTTATTTACTTGACGAGTGATCAAATCGAGGCAGTGGCGCGATCAATTCACTACAACTCTAAGGCAGAATGGAAATTTGCATTTGGAGGGAGAAAACTCTACAAGATTGATGTCTGCATTTTCCTCATTTATGTGTTGGGTTTTAATTGTTTGAATGGCGCAAGGCTGCAAATTCACTGATGGCAGTCACAAGACCATCACTCACCGAACGTGTCGAATTGACCAGTGAATATCTCATAACTCGTGTCATTCTCACTCAGCTTTGGTAGTATAGACAAACCTCAACTGATCAAAGCTTTGCAAATTAGTTTTATGGATGACTATACAAACTATAAACTATTGATTTGTGGAAACACTTGGTCGAAACAATAGCCTTGTAATAAGATTCTTCTTTACTGTTGCAATTTATGCATCATTTCAACTAAAAATCACAAACATTTGGAAGTATGACTGTAGTGCCACAAAATGACTTCTGCTTAGTTTTTCCGATGTTAATCTTTTTTGCTTTAACTGCAATCTCTTGGTTGAAATTGTATAGACCAAGTATAATAGGTTCAATGTGAAATTATTGGACTTAAGGAGTGTAGCTTAAGTTCAATGCTAACTTTAATCGTTATCAAAAGATTTAGAAATGTTTTAGTGACTGAAAAGAAATGACTGTGGTCTATTGTAGAAGTGAATCCTAGCTTGTTTGCCATCGCATCTAGTATATCTTGGAATGACAATAAAAAATTATTGTCAATAGGAGATAGTGAATAACGATAAAACTTTCTGGTAGTATGATATCTTTGTTTTGTCTTAAATCGATTTCAAGTCTTATAAGAACTAGAAGATAAATTTGGAACAATTCTTAGGTTAATTTTCCATCAAATTTATTTTTTGTACCGATTAATGTACTTTGGGTAGTGGAATCTCTACTTAAAATTGTTTGTATTTTTCATACAATTGCCAGTATATTGAGCTATTATCTAATTTACTAGGACACTGGTGAACCTGACCTCATCAAAGATCACATCACTAATTCTGTAATGGGTTGAGTGAAGATGGTGATGCTTATCACCATTTGCATATCTATATTTGTGTTCGTCATGGTCATTTGGTTGATTGGCAGACATGCAGAGACTGTCGGTGATGAGTCACTGATGACCATTGAACATTAATCGGGGCCAGTCAGCTGACGAGCTACTCTTCTCCACTTGATGACTGTTCTATGTCAGGTGTGATTGGTTATTAGCGCGCTTTGGTCACTGCTGACTAGCAGGTGAACACCTTAAGACTTATGTTCACCGAGCAATCACTGCCCAAGTGATGGCGGTGTTCATGTAACCTACTGGTCATCTTGTTAGTGTTATTGGTTCAAAACAAATATATTCCAATTGCAATGTTTGCACTTAGAGGAAGACGAAACAAATTCAAGTTTATTGTTATTGTGATCTGGGTAATTATCGATACTACTTGTTCCCATTGGTCAAGTATACATTTCATTGGCTCAATGAGGCTAATTTGTCGATTTACCGACTTGCAGGTGATGGGCAGTGACCGGCACAAACCGACAATGACACCCCTGCCCGGAATTGATTGCCATACACTTCATTATACTTGGCACTTGTTCAACTTGTACAATTCAGTTTTCTAACTAGCGCAGTGGTTGTTGTGGCGATGTTGCCTTCGATGGAACCAGTTAGGGTCACTCATCACACTCAATGAAGAATGTGGTTCTGGCTCTGTTGCGCTACCCCAGTTAGATGTCCGGCTCATAATTAGATTCTTTACTCATGCACTACGAGTCACACACCGATGTGACCCTTGTTTAACTTAGCACACATTTCATCTGTCATTTGAACTAGAACAGCAATTAGCTCAAAGCTCAGTAAGCGTGGTGCGCCCATCGTGGCTCGAAGTTTCTTATCTTGCTTCCTTTTGACTTAACTGACTAACTTTGTGTGGCGATCTCATCGCTCTCAGTTCTCATGACAGATGCTCATGTGGCTGTTGGTGTGGAATTGAAAAGTTAAAAGGAATGACAAAATTGTTCTGATTATGCGGACCGACTTGGCTGCTGTCGTCTGTTACTCATGATAGATTGAGCTACTCAGTAAGAGGATTTTGCTACAGCCGGCTGGCACGATGATTTATGAAGACCAAATGAAGACAAATGCAGTGGCTAATTCGGTACGATTCTTGCCTGGTGCAGCCCGGTGTCTATCTCTCTACTGCCCGCTTCACTAATCAAAGCCATGTTTGGCACCGTGTCTCGATGCAAAGCATGGCTAATGGACAGGCAAGACATCGAGTTCTACTCTTCTCTACTCTCACACTTTGCCACTGGTCTATTTCAATTTACTCGGTTACCGTTAACACTGTGTTCATGTTTCTATTTCACTTAACCTTTAATTTAATTTTTACTAAATATATACCAAATGCAAAATTTTTAGGTTAAACTTAGTCAAAGTTAAACCTAAACTAAGCACCGAGATTCTCAGCATTGCTTTAGAATTATGTTACTTCTATTACTATAGTTAAGATTTATAGTGATTATTTCATTAAATTCAAAGAATTTCTTAATAATGTGCTTGAAACTGAAATATTATTTGACTGTGCGTTGTCAAAAGAAACGGCCATCTTGTTTCATCTTGTTGGAATCCAACCAAACAAAGCAGCTATCTAAAGTATAGTGATAGTTACAAATTCTCTGGTTGGTTGTATACCGATACATGTTAGTTGGTGGCATGACACTGGTGAGCATCGAGCGAAATCTAATCTCACTTGAGCACTAGTGTCCCCTTGGTCTACCTACTTGCTTTGGATCGATCTCTCCAGTGACCAAATGCCTCACTGGCCTGACCATTTGTCAACAAAATGAGGTTTTATTCCATATTTACCAAAATTACATTCTCCTGTACTGGCATGCATTGGCTATTGCCACCCATCGTTGCCGTCTAACTGCTATTGGAACTGGCGTGAAACCATAAAAGCGGCCAAAGTGTAGGCCAATTGATCTTGTTATGAAAATCATTATTCTCATTGTTCGTAGTAGCTATTTGTGCATTTCTCACTTGAACACTCGAACCAGTCGAAGCCAATCTAAGATGTGGCCAGGCGCTGGCAAGTCATAGTTTGGGTAGCTATGGAGTATGATTTATGAATTACTGACCAGCCTCGACTTGATCACTCAGTCCACCCGCTCGTTTCTTGTTGGTTCTTTGGCCGCCAATAGCTGTGACAATTTGGACTTCATTGTTTGGTTATGGTTGGGCCCACTCTCGGTTCATTTATTTTGCTCGATTTGAGTGATAGCATCTTGGCTCGTCTCGCGCTGACTCAATGAGCGCTATCACTCTTTGTTCACATTCTTGCACGGATAGTACCATTTCATGGTGAGATCGATCACCAACGCACCGACAGTGACACTGGTATCGAGGTGGTCACTCACGCACATACCAAACTCGGTATATTTGACTGTCCTCTGCTGTATTTATCTTCTAACTCTTAGCTCTCTTCACTGCTACTTGCCCCGTGGTCTCTCAATATAATTGCATATTAATACCGAAGTTGTGTTTGCTAGACTCGTTCTACCCGAGCAAGAGCGTGCCATCACTGTGAGCTGAAGAGGGTTGCATTATGAGTTGCGTGCAAGACTCAGTTGGATCGAGCTGTACTAATCGGTTTAGAGCAGGCCACCTTTTGCTGCATTGATCAGTGTGCACACCACAATTGCTAACTGATTGGCTCGCTTGATCATCAGGCTGATTTGTTCGTTTGACCAATCATCGATAATAGCACTGGTCATCGTTGGCGCACAGGCACTATCGGGTTGTGTCTTGCACACTTGCACGCTACCTTCTTGAATACTGGTTAGTTTGACTGGTTTTCGTTTTGTTTTCCATCTCATGCCGCTATCCATCAATCTTGCCCGGCACCACCCAATCACCTGTTCAGTACAGACTGACCCCCAACTAGTTTGTTCCTCGGCGGAATTTCTCGTGGCGCTCATTTCCTTGTGCTAATGTATTCGTACCCTCTGTCGTAGTTAATTCTCCCATGGCTCATCTCATATATCACTTTGGATTATCTCATTTGACGAGACGCATGCGCTGCTTGTTGCTTTGGTCTGTTTGCCGCACTGGGTAACTTGCTCTGTTCTGAACTGTGTGCATGTGTTAGTGTTGTCCCCAAAGAGTAAGCCTCGAACGACGCTGTTAGGCGGGTCTGGCGGCAAGTTGACTGCTTTCGATCCACGCACAGTGGATGTTGGTTAAACAAAGTCGATCAGCTTGTCAGACAGCTGAGTCAATCGGCCAGCGGCGTTAGTGGCGGTGGCCACGCGCGTCGCCTTCTCGGCCAGACCAAGCACCATCCACCGAAAAGACACGCACTACGCGCTCTTTGATGCACTAGAGTCAACCTGCTGTCGTTGTCTACTTTCCCCTTCGTGCCTGTCTCTCTTTCTCTCTACATGTTTGTTCATACTTTAATTTAGTGCAATCCTTGTATTTTTATATCTACTTTATTTGAATCCCACACATTCTCATATGTTTTTTTCTTTTTTCTAGTGGAATCAACACTTTTTCGAAACTGTACTGCTAAACTCATCATTCAACTTGATCGACAATCTAAACAGTCTTACTAAACCCTCAAGCTTGTCAAGCTACTGTCAACTTATCTGATGTAGCTTCTCACCAGGTGTCTTGCATTCGATTCGAATCACCAATGCCAAGCACAATGACGCAGATCATGCTGCCGGTGCGAGCCTACAAGAAGCTTATATATTTTGCATTTGCATCTAGTTTTCTATGTTTTCTTGCCTTACATTTGGCAATCAGCTATCAGCGTGTTCGCAGTCCCTTTGATCAATCCGGCGATGGAGGAGGCTATGTTGGGCCTGGGCGTGGACTGCTACAAAAGTCTTTGGGAGATTATCCATCGTTTCTGTCTGTCAGTGCAGATGCTACTCCTACGTATGGGGCCAATTTAACAGCGACAGAAACAAAAGAGAAACTGCAGTCTCGATCTTCAAGTGCCCCTGTAACACTGGAACTGCCTACCGCAGACCTAGCCCACTCAGTGAAGAGTAGCACTAGTGCAATAGGGACGACACTTGGTACGCTTTCGTCCAGCACCACTCATCATAGTCTGCCAGACGACATATCACTCTACCTGGATGCTGAGCCTCAGATAGATCACTCGCCAGGCATGAGCGAAGCTGAGCAGTTCACAGAGCTCGAAGAGCAGACAAATAACTTAGCCCTGTCTTACTGGCTAAAGGCTCGCAAATATCCAAAGTCTAAAACGAACAATGGCAAAACATGTCGAGTCGAGTTTCCCAATCTCTACGAGCTTGAATACAATAACATCTACTGGCAAAAGTTCAGCACTAGCAACGGAACTTTTTACCTTTACGGCGCATATTACGACGACCGTTGGCGTGGCGGTCCTTTGCCCATGGTCCGTATCTTAGCGATGATTGATCGTGTAGCACCTCCTCCCACGCTTTGCCAGATTTGGTTCGATCGCATCTCAGTGCCAATCATTGCCCAAGCTACTTACATCTACGGTTGGTACAGCAAATGGGGCAACTACAAAGATGGTTATTTGCAGCCTTACGTTGTTACTTGCAAGATTCCTAAGATCAAGGGTTTACCCAAAAATTTTTACCCAACTTCGGTTTCGCTGGTTGAGAATCGCTGTAACAAAGCTACTAACAACTTGCGCATTGTGAATGAGAGGCCTGAGAAAAAAGAGCAGTTTGCTGTTTGCGTCAAAGGACTCGACTTCTTGCACATTGATCTTAGTGTGAGACTTGTCGAATGGATCGAGCTGCTTCGTCTTCTTGGAGCTAGCAAGATCTTTCTATACGAACTTGAGATTCACCCAAACATCTCTAAGGTGCTCGAGCACTACCAGCGCGATGGCATTGTACAACTGACCAAGATCACGCTACCAGGCGATCAACCCAATTTTCCCGGTTTTCGGCATCTTTACCTTAAGAATAAGCTTACTAACAAGCGTCAAAACGAGCTCATACCTTACAACGATTGCCTTTATCGCAACTTGTATAACTACGAGTACCTTGCCTTGCTTGACATTGACGAAGTGATTATGCCACTGCAACATGCCAACTGGTCCGAGATGATGCAGGAAGTGCAGAAGGAATCGCTGCGCGAGAAGAACTATACTCGAGCTAGTTACAATGTGCGAAATGTCTACTTCCTCGACGACCTCGGGCAACACGAAGAGCAGATGAGGCACGAAGCACACGAGATAGGTATTCCGCGTTATTTGCATATGCTTCAGCATGTGTACCGTTCGCAGAACTACACTAAACCTGGCCAATACGTCAAGTGCTTTCAAAACACTGAACGTGTGGTCTCTCTGCATAACCACTTTCCGCTGAACTGCTTTGGCACATGCACCACCTACTCGGTTCCAGTGGAACTAGCTCACTTGCAACACTACCGCAAGGATTGTGTTGGCCCATTGCAGAAAAGTTGCAAAGAGTTTCGCAAATACACTATCCGCGACACAGCCATCTTTCGCTACAAAGATCAACTCATACATCGGACAACGGAAACTCTCAAGACTTTGGGATTCTTCAACGAAACTCAACTAAGGCACTTGTAATTTTTTTCTACTATCATGTTTTTCCATTGACACCCTTGGTGCTTTCATTCTTGCCAAACACAAACTCATCGACACGACAACACAGTCACACCCTCAGAGACTGACTCAAATACACATAGACCGAGTTCAGTTGATCAGTGAGAGACAGATTTGTCACACCCATCATCAACACACTTTCTGTACAACAGTGAGCCATCTCACTCAACTTTCATTGGCACACCGACACATACAGACACACCTTGATACACACCGTCCACAAAGTCGTTTAGGTTTTACAATTGTACAATTTTAGCACTTTTTGTTATTGCTTATTTATTAGTATTTTATGATTATTTTTTTCTTTGCTTATCGCTTTTCCTTTTCTTTGCTTTTTCTTTTGGGATCCATTATTTTATGTTATTTTTTGCCGTATGCATTCGTGTGGTGTGTTTGCATCGAACTGGCGAGCTCGGGATCATTTTCGCCGATCGACGCGGTGAGCTTGCTTGTTTCTTTTCTTTTCCTTGCCCTCTCTCTCTCTCTCTCTCTCTCTCACTCTCAACTCCTTTCTCGTCTCCTTTCAATGCACACTGCGTTGTTACTCGCTGTGGAACTAGTCGATCATTAATAACTGTATCATTCACGGAGCGCAAAAGGTTTTTGCAGCGTCTATCCGTGTCGGTGTAATGCGCCGATGTCCAGATAGTCCTGCGGTCCCAACAAGCGCTTCACTCATGCTGGGTTCAGTGTTGTGCCCGCCACCCCACCTTCATTTTCGCTCATCACTTGTACCCACTTCTCTCTTTTTTTTCGCGGTCTATTGCAACGATGGACAGCCACTGTCATTAATCATCGAAATACCCGCAACAGTCTCTATAATTGTTGATATTTTCTTATGTATTTCTTTCAATAAAGCATCTCTTCTTTAAGTTGTGTTTTGTGTTAGTTTTCTTGGTCACTAGATTGAATTTTGCGTTATTTGTCGATCAAGGAACTTAGGTTACATTTTTGCAACCGGTAGTTCGACTCGAGTTTGTTAACTCTTTGCTCACCTTTATTGTAGGGAAGAGAACAGTGATGCAAGGAGCAAACTGCAAATGCTTCCTTAATTTCTTGCTTTTTTGATCTGCTTGCTGTTGTGTGCACTCAGGCAGCCGGGCAAAGGATCTAGTCGGCTCGCTTGCAAATTGGCCTATCGAGAGTGTGAACTAATCGATTGCCACGCTACGGAATGACAACTGTCGTGATCAAACATCCAGCTCAATGGAGAATTGAGAAAAATGTTTCTTGTCAGTTGAATTTGATTTTTGGCGAGAATATTGGAAAAATCAAGATGAAGCGAGCTTGGCTTACCGATGACATTCGCCTTGATCACGCTAATGGTGTTCGACATTGATGAGGCCACTGAGTGAACAAGTGAATGTGCTGTAATTTGCGTGTATCTCCCCGGTCCATTGTCTGTGTGCGGGTGCCATATTCTTTTGCAGTGACTCAGGTCAATTGTTTGTGTTGATTTATTGGCCAATTGAGACGAATCAGGGACGACAACAAAATAGTAATGCTGATTGGTTTGCTCAGCCAGTGGAGCAAAGAACAAGCGACCCGACGGGCATGCCAGTCTAGTTCAGCAATCTTCCCGCGAGCGCCTCAGTGACTAATTGCGCTTGATGCGACGCCCTGTCACTGGCACCTTGTTTGCATATCTGAGCAGTGCCAACCCACCAGGCATAAAGTGGACCCGAGCCACAATGTCACCACTTACCTAGTGCTTCACTTCATCTAACCATTTGTCACCTTTGTTGGGTTTGTCGCGCATTCTAGACCCCTCAATTCACTTGTCGACATTGTCACCGCCTGCGGCATTGACATTCCAATTTAGGAATTCAATAAAACTGACATTCTAATCATTTATTTTAATAATAACATTTTATTATTTAAAATTAAATTTTACCTTAATAATAGAAAAATATAAAAAACTGTGAAAATAATTATAATTATGAAGTATATAAATTGATGGTGAGGTGCAAACGAAGAATAGCAGGATAGATGACGGAACAAAGTGAACATTGAGGTAGAATCGATGGTCGACGAGGAAGGAGAGCTATCTACTAGATGAAGTTCACTCGGCGGTACATAAGCACGCAAGTTCACTGCTCTAGATAGATAACCAACGGTGGAGTGCTCAGTAGCGTTAAAAGTGCATGGTTCAGTGGCACACCGGCGCCAATTAACATAGCAGCCATCATCATCATGCAAATGGCATCCAAGCGCTCGTGTTGACTCAGTTCGACATCAACTACTACCGGCGCGTCTCTTTATCCTCTCCAAGCATTGCAGTTAATTTTAATAATTAATTAATTCCATGTCAATCTCTTCTAGTGAAGCATTGTTAACAAGTCTGCAGATGACTGCCCTGTGTCTCTGTAGACCATCTAAATGTGCTCATTGTCTTGCCATTTGTCCCATCGTCGTTTTTGCTCCTTCGATGCTACGCGAAGTTCTCAAGACTCTCTTCAATTAGTTTTTAAGTAAATATTTGCCTATACTCAAAAGCTTCACACCTTTTTTACTGTTTGGCGTGCTGCAGCAACGGTTAGGCGAAAGTTGCAACAAAACATTCTTTACGAATCTATGTTAAACTATGTTCCTTCACTATTGGTAGTAGATTCATATAGGCAATATTGATTGGTAAGCGAAAATCCGTTTTAAACAAGTTTGTAAAATTAACAGCTATTTATTTAAAGAGAACCTCTCAAGCTTGGAGCATTGTTATAACAAAAAATCTATTTACCAACTTAACATAATCACCTTGATGAGTTGTATGTTATACCCGAATGCCTTTGGGTAGGCCTAAACCAATTAATGTGCCGTTGGTTCATTTACATCACTACCAGTGGCTTCGGTTGTCTCATCCTAGCAAACGATTGCAAGCTCTACAAATATTTGCGTTAGCTAGTCGATAACGAGGATGGTAGAACGATGAAGCCAATTGGAGCGTCGGTGGGGTGGCCTCACTTGCAGTCGTTCCGCATCCACCGAGCCAGGCGTAGTAGCCGTTGATGTTGTCATTATCATCGATGCGATAATGTTTTGGCACGCTACCGATGCCGTCAGCATGTTGATGCTTGTTCGCATTAGTATTGATCGATATAGCCGCCCGGTACCAGTGTAGGCGCGCTAATTTGGACAAGCACAAGAACAATCTGAGGCATGGTTTGCGCAGTGGCACACTACCCTCCCATCAATTGGTCATCCAGCCAACCGAGCATTGTTGCCGATAACGCTGTCAACAGCAGCCACCGTCACTTGGACATCATTCCGCAATCCGGATGCAAGGCGGAGGAATAATTGAATATTTATCAAGAGTCAGTGTTAGGGCTCTGCCAATGTAGTGATATCGACCAATTGCAAGCGCTCACTGTCATCAAACTTCACTGGAATTAATCATCAAAGCGAAAAGGCAACTGTGATTGCGTTCATCTAGGATCGCAGAAATACGCTTTTTAATAGTACTTTCTAACAGAAAAACTTGGTAAAATTCTCCTAGGTTAAACAAAAAAAAACACATAGAATTGGTTTTTTCGTCAACTGGCCAAGTTGGTACTTGGAATTGAGTGCATCTTGTTAGCTTACCTCGTGACATTCTCTAACATCACATACTCTCCACAGTACCATCAATGAGTGGGGTAATAAAATTGAAGCTAGTGCAACGCGTTCACAGGTGGATTTTTACTTTTCGCAATGGCTAACATGGCGCCACATGGTAACTCAGAATAGCAACACTAATTTGGAGTTTTGTTTCCTATTCATAAGATGGCACTATTGGTTTTTAAAGTAAATATATAATAGAAAAATGATTTAATAAGCAATAATTTATTAGTAATGCAAATACAATTTGAGAAAGTTCAAATATAAGTAAGGCGGTGAGAAATAGTGATTAGTTAATCCTGGTCCCAATCGCCACCTTGCTTGGGAGGCTTGGGCCCACCAGCTGGCTTCGAGCAAATGATTTGATCAATCTGTAGGATGGTTGTGGTCACATTGGAAGCATACTTGATACCCCAGTACTTGGCCAAATAAAGATCGTAAATCGAACGTTGCACAGTATCAATCACGGCAGCCTGGTCACTCTCGATGTCTACACCATGATTGCGATTACCTTCCTGGTGGGTAGAAAGTAGCAGAGAGAGTATATCTTGTTGGTTGACGCCTCCGTTCTGTGCTATCACAACCGGCAAACTCTGCAGGGCTTCAGCAAACTTGCCCACCGCATACTGTTCCAATCCTGGCAAGGTCTCTGCGTAGTCAGCAATCTGTTGGGCGATTTCGATTTCACACGCTCCAGCACCAGCCACAAGTCGTCCATCTCGGCTCAAACCCTTGAAAGTGTTGACACCATCATTGATGGCTCGCTCAATATCATCCATGATATTGTCAGTAGAACCACGAATCACGATTGTCGAAATGTTAGCAGCCTTGCCATTTTGCTCAAACACTACCACGCTAGTACCGCCAATCTCATCGATGTAAACCGAGTCAACCAGACCAAGTTCTTCGGTAGTGGGAGGCACCATCTTAGTCAGTGCCGTGGCGTTTACCGTCTTACATAGTCGACGAACATCAAATTTAGAGTTAAGTCTTACGGCCATCAAATTGTACTTGTTGATATAGTGCACAGCAAGATCGCCAAACTTGCCACCAGCAACAATCACTTTGGCACCCGAATCCGCAATTGCCTTAATTTGAGCCTCGAGGACATTCTCTTCTCCTTTGCTAAAATTCATCAATTCTTCCGCAGTTTTAATCAGTACTGTGCCTTTGGTCTCAGTAGCTTGAACATCAATTGGACAAGTATACACAACAACTTTGGCATTTTTCGCTGATGTTATATCACCCTCCACCTGTTACGGATACACAGTTAGATTGTTTTTAAATTAGGGTAACCACATACCAGTTTCTTAAAAACCATTCCCCGAATCACTTGTGAGCTCTCGATACCTGAACCCAAAATTTTGCAGACTCGTACATTATCAACATTAAATGACGCTTCATCATTGACCAATAAACAAGCTTTGATAATCAAATCAGCTAGAAAATCTTCGTTACCATACTGTTTGCTCATGATAGAGGTACGAACAACTTTTTTGACATCTTCCACATTACTAAAGTCCTTCACCTCATGAACTACAGTCTTAGGAAGAATTTCTTCCAAAACATGTTTAGCCGCCAGATTGTAGCCTTCGATTATTTCAGTTGGCTTGAGACCAAGTCTTACCAAGTCTTCAGTGAAAGCCAACAAGGCGCCAGTAAGAAGAATTACAAAATTAGTTCCATCGCCAACCTAGAGTACAGATTAATTTGAAAACATTTGTGAGAATAAAATAATTAAATCATACTTCGTGTTCCATAATTTGCGAGGCTTGCAATATCAGCTTAGCCGCTGGGTGGTTAACATCGAGTTCGTTAATGATTGTTGCCGCATCTGAGGTGACAAACAATTTCTCCAGATGGTTGATGATCATCTTATTCAATCCTCGCGGACCGTACGCGGACTTGAGGGTGTTGGCAAACTCAGTGCATGCCTCAATGTTGCGAAGAAGAGATTCTTCAACACCGGAAAAGTACCGAGTGCCTTCCTTAAGCATCGAGCCGATGCCGGGAGCGCGTGGAACGGGTAAGGCCATAGTTGGGAGTAAGTAGAGTGGTTGGGCGTGAGTGCCAGGTGTAGAGAAGGGTAGAGCCGAGTAGAGTGGTACGAGTCAACGCCTGTTTCTTTGTGCTGTCGCGCCGCACTGCCAGTGCACGCTGTTCTGCACAGCATGTTGAGAAAGTGCCAGAAGTGCCATCATCCCGACACAGATGACGTGCCTCACCTCATCTGTTACGTCCTATCAGGAGGGATTGTGTTTTGTTTTTAAACTGGCCTGGTTGTAGTGCGCGGTGGCGGCGAGAGCACCCACCCGTGCTGACCACATTGCGCCTCCGCTCGTCTGCTCTAATCTAACCCGTTTGCATCATTCACGCCAGAATCGCCACTGCGAGCATGTTTGCATTGTCTTGTACGCAAAGACACCCTTTCCCTCGGCACCAATACTGACACTCAAATCTGTAAGTATTGTTTTTCACATTTATTTCGGTTTGTGTGGTTTTATTTTTGACGTACGGTTGCAACATTTTTGTTTAGTACATTTACCTATAGTAGCATGATCAGATTGTTGAGAACACGAGACAGCCGACATCTGTTAAACATTCGAAATATTCGATCAATGTCGGCTAGTGTTATCTATCCGACATTTTAGTTGGCATATTCTAAACTTGCCGCGGGGCTTCCGCGAAATCCAGTCGCGCGAGGGAGAGATAGCCTCTTGGTTAATAGGAAGAAACAGTAAGTTGGCTATTTTTGGTAGGTGCACGGTTTCCCATGGTTCACAATCATGCGTCCGATGATCACTGATAGGAGACAGACAGACATAGCGGGCGAGAGTTGCTGCGCTGCTCGATGCGGTAGACGGTTGAGCGCTTTTTCCAAGTCTGCCCGGGGGGAAACGAGTGTATCGTCGCCGCCGTTGTTCGGGCAAAATATCTGTCTTAGCTTTTGGGCTTCCTTAGCTCGTTGCTCGGAGCCTGTTTCGAGCCGACTGCGTGCGGGACTCGTCACTTCGCAAGAGACGGTTCATCAGGTGTTTAAACGGTGTCCTCTCAGAACTGACTATCGGATCCTAATCGGAATGTCACCTCTGGGCAGGGTCTGAGCCGAGATAACACCGCGCAAAGTACTCTGGTTTCTCTGTCCTAACTCTTTCCTGTGTTGTGTGGTATGGCACTAGCTCTCACTCTCCATTACACTGTCCGTTTGAGCACACGTGCCGCGAGACAACTTCCGAGTGACTGACTAGTGGGCAACCAATTGATACCCACAGCACAGGTAAGTCCTTACATTATTATCCTTAATATTTTTATATCTAATTCTATTAACATTTATAATAGCTTTCCAACAATTTTTGTCATTCTAATTACAATTACAGGACGGTCAAAGATCATAAGAATCAAGATAACACATTTTTTAACAATATTATAAATTTTATGTAACTAATTCTAAATTATTCAAATTGGCATTAACAAAAAGATTGACAAACGGTTGAGAGTCTAGCTTAGTATTATTTGTCTGCAATACGACAAGAGAGATACTTCTGTTGGCTACTAAAGTATTGTGCCGCACAAGTGTTGGGTTTCCCAATCCAGTTTTGCTTCTTTGCCGCTGTCCACACGACCACCTGAAGTGTGGTTTCGCTACTACTTATTCACTTCACACTGTTGTGCGGCACTACGGTGTTCTTAGCCGTAGAAGTGACTCGCTGATAAGCACTCGAAAACGCAGCAATTCAATTTTATCTTCAACTTAATTGCATCAATACTCTCGAAATGAGGTCTACGCTTTCTCCTAGACCACCTCCCCTTTCGACCATATGTCGAGTTTTTACTAGTCCTCAGTTGTAACGGCCATTCGGCCATCAATCGCCTCGATCTCACTCTAACAGATCAACAAAGAATTGGAAAGAGAGCTTCTTAGCTTGAAATTGTTGAGTTTCACTAGCTGTTGTTAGTTTGTTTACCAATTTTCCTAAGCTTGCATCAGTTTATTATTATAATATTCTTTTAAGTGCTTGTGTTGTCATCAATGGCCAGGTTGCGTTGCAGAGTAATCTTTACTTACCATTGAATATAATTTATTTCTCTGGTCACATAAAGTTCACAGTTGACCTACTACCGAACCATTTGTTCAAATTTCAGAAAATATGGTGGGTTTTTGAAACTGCAAAACCAGCTACACAATTTTGGTAGGTAGGCGTTCTTATAGATTTCTTAACGAGGGCCACTGCGGTGATTGGTCAAATGCAATACGTGGCATTTTTCTGGTGGCTACTAAACTAAGTGACAGGACACTTAGTGAACGGCACAAGTGTTGGGCTACTCATCTCTCGGCACGGGCATCTCTTTCGACTAGCCAGACACGGCGGCAGGCACACCAAGCCACCGACCGACGGAGAGTCCGCTGGCCGCATCCTCGCGCTGGCGCCCGTCTCTGTTCGCCTCTCGTCGTCACTGATCTCGGTTGATGTCCACCACTAGACGTGTCGCTTCCACATTGCTCGCTCGGTGTGAGTTGGGAGAGCACTACAAGTGGTGTGGTGTGCCATCGGTGCCGTTTTTCTCTTGTTCGCCAACCAACCTTGACTTTGAACCAGATCACCCGATCGATTGACGTTATTGCTTTGATCCATGCCTTACCAGCTGGCAGTCTGGTGAGTTTGGCGGTCGCTTCTACGGCTACGCACCCAAGTCGACCCTGACGCTTAGAAATCATTTAGTGAGTGGCCACCGGTTGCACTAGCAATAACACCACGAAGTGGTTGAATTTTACCCCGCCAGTCAGTTAATTTCCTTCATGCACTCACTTCACTGATGTTTTATTCAAAACGCGCCACGCTTTGAAGATGCAAATGAATTTTCATGGTCAGGCGATTGTCTGCCGCATTATGCCAAGGGCTGCTCTATAAATAATTATTCGGTTTATTGGTACAGTTAGATAACTGGCCTGTTGACGTGGGTTGCTCGACCATCTGATACCAGACTTTGGGCATTATTTAAATGCCTCGTACTTTTCTTCACCGTTCTTCTATTCAATTTGTTCATTACTGAGACTAATCTTCTGTGTTGGTTGCAGACTGAGTTTGATCTACTTGCCTTAGTCTTGCCGATCATCTCGCCGCTCACCCGCGCTCCAGCATGCCTGGCAGTCAACTGCAGAATGGGACAGGCGTCAACTGTTCCACCACCGGGGGCTGGCCTCAGAATGTGGGCATCATTGCTATGGACATCTACTTTCCCTCCACATATGTTGACCAAGGCGATTTGGAAGAGTTTAACGGAGTTTCCAAGGGAAAGTACACCATCGGTTTGGGCCAAAACAAAATGGGTTTCACCAATGATCGCGAAGACATTGCCTCCATCTGCTTAACGGTTACAGAGCGGCTGATGAAGAAGCACCAGATAATGCCTAAAGATATTGGTTTTATGATGATTGGTACTGAAACCATTGTAGACAAATCGAAGAGTGTTAAGACGGTCCTGATGGATCTCTTCAAGGAGAGTGGAAATACGGACATTGAGGGCGTGCACGCAACCAACGCCTGTTATGGTGGCACTGCTTCACTTTTCCATGCTATCGACTGGATCGAGTCAAGCTCATGGGACGGTCGATACGCTTTGGTGGTGGCTGGTGATATCGCGGTTTATGCCAGCGGACCTGCACGTCCAACGGGTACCTCTCACCTGCACTACTTATGTCAATCACTTACCACACTTTCTTTTGCTAGGGGGATGTGGCGCCGTAGCAATGCTGGTTGGACCCAATGCCGCCCTTGTGTTTGACCGCAAGGTGCGCTCCACCTACATGGCCAACGTGTATGACTTCTACAAGCCCGATCTCACTTCCGAATACCCCTACGTGGATGGCCCGCTTTCAAATCAGTGTTATCTGCAAGCTCTGGACAAGTGTTTTAATCTCTACTTCGACAAGCTGAACCGCCTCCATTCAGGAGATCACTCGCCACTCGAACTAGATCACTTTGACGGTATCCTATTCCACGCACCATACTGCAAACTAGTGCAGAAGTCAATTGCGCGCATGTTTCTTCTTAACAATTTGCGACGGCTAGAACATGACTCAAAACAGTTTTCCAGTGAATTGGAGAAATACCGGTATACTTGGTGTTGCATTTTTTATTGCATTTATTCATTGATGAGTTTTCTCGTAGGAATGTCAAGCTTGAAGAGTCGTACAATGATCGTGATCTAGAGAAACTATTGTTGTCGCTCAGTCAGGACATGTTTTTGAAGAAAACCGACCCCAGTTTGAAGCTGGCTCGCGAAATTGGAAATATGTACACTGGTTCGCTTTACGCTTGTCTTATTTCATACCTTCTCAGGTAAGAGACTCATATGTATAAGTCATTTCATAACGATTTATATTTCTTGTGCCCAGTGATTCCATTGAGAATCTTGCCAACAAGCGAATTTTGCTCTTTTCGTACGGTTCCGGTCTGGCAGCTTCAATGTTTTCAGCACGCATCTCGAGCGACGTGTCGGCCAACTCGTCACTGACTAAGCTAATCGATGTCTTGCGCGATGTACCCAAACGCCTCGAAGAGCGTCGCAAAGTGCCCGCCTCACAGTTCGAAGAAACGCTCAATTTACGCGAGAAGACCCACAGTCTGGCGCCGTACAAACCTACCGGCGATGTGGCACTGCTTACCTCGGGCACCTACTATCTGACAGAAGTGAGTCAAAAGCACCACAGAACCTACGCCAAGGCTTGATCCGCCGATCTTATGTGATTGATCAGTGCCCTCGCTTACACCTTCACCCTTCGGCCAGACACTTAAATCGACTTCGGAATACTTTTTGATTTCTTATACAACAAAAAACTGGTAAAACAATGTAATAATGAGCTAAGTACAAATGTCCAATCTACGATACTGGTGCAATCCGACATTTCGGCTCTTTTTACAATTCCTCTTAATTTTTATTACTTTAGTAGTTTTGACTTCTGTTGCTGAATTATATATTATTATTATTATATTTAATTTAATTATTAAGTTATTAGCCAAGAATAAAACTATTTTTTATAAAAAAAATGTTGTTTTTAAAATAAATTAAACAAATACGCATCTTTCTTTGTTTTATACCTCCAAATCAACCAGAGCTTATTTGAATGCAAAACACGTTTAATTTGAGCATGTTTCAATTTCTACATACATCCATTCTATAACTTGTTATTAGCCTCAGTCAAAACATTTCAAACACTATGAAATCAGATTTGGTCATAATACAAGAGAAGTGTAGAAGAAATGTTTCTGAAATAAATTGTTTGTTAGCGGTATGACAAAAAAATTATTTAAAATGAATTTTGATGTAATATTACAAAAATCATATTGCCGGTCGTTTTGGCCGGTGAGTCGTACACAACAAGTATTACTCCCTCACAAAGGTGATATATATAACGAAAATTTATTTTAAATGCCAGATCACTGACTGCTATAATTTTATTAAAACTTAATATTAATATATGACAATCTTATTGTTGAGTTTGCTCCAATGTACCTTGATTGCATTATTGACTGATCCGATCGAATTTTGAATTAAGCAGTTAGACTAGAAATATAATTGTTTGTTACACACATTCATACACGGTCTATGAAAAGAAATGTATTTTCTTATAGACTACAGAGAAAATGTTATAGCCTAGAAATAATAAAAATATTATTTAAAGATAATAAAAAGGAAAAATTACGAATTAAAAGTGCATTGTTTATTAGTTTTGATCGAAAACACTTCTGCTCAAGTCAAAACAATTAAACTGGCAAGTAGTAAAAATGTGTCCCCTGCAAATGATACATTTTGCCGAGCACTCCTGGTTTTTAGTCGCAACCAGAAGAGTTATGAGTGCTTTAGTAGTGGATTGACGGTGGGCACGAGCGGCATTACTCGGTCAAGTGGACGGTTGAATGAAAGGATTGACAGGGCCATCCATGATAATAATGAATATTAAGTTGACTAGAGTCTGCCAGCCAACAGGTCGAGACTCAAGTGGATGAGCCGTGCTGTGAGTGGCAACAAAACAGCACCGTGGCGTAGTTTGCTGGGGCCACTGTCACTAGTACTAGTAGAGCTGGAGTGCGTTGTGGGCACTCCAAGAGCCAGACAGAGCAGACGCGCGTACGGCATTGCTGGCTTTGTCTTTGCACTCCATTGTGGTTGCACCATTGCTAGTTTGGGCACTCTCGTCCATGAGGTGTGCCAGCCCACTCGGCCTAGCTCGGAAACAATCCAAGTTTGGCCCTAGATGCACTCTTGATCACTTATCATTGCAAAGTTTAAAAAATTAAAATAGAAAAGCAGATTCGACATTCGATTAGAAAGAAAACGAATACAAGACAGTTTGTGCAGGCTAGGACCGCTTGCTCGACAGCCGTTAGTTTTCAAGTTCAAGTGTGAGTGGCGTGTGACAATGCTCACGTCATGATGTTATTGCATATTATTCATACACAAACTTTTGCTTTCCTCTCGTCACTTGAGAGTCGATTTAAAGCAAACTGTTTGTTTTAATCTGTTTTCGAGTGGCCTGCTAAGCGAGCTGGTTGCGTGAGCACTGTGGGTAAAAAGAGCATGATACTACCGAGTCCAATGGTCATTGAGGCGATCGATTTGGCCAATTTGTTTGGTGCGCTTGGATTACCTAGGCTCGGTGGCAGAGGATGAGAGAAACAAACACGATTGCGCGATTGTTTGTTTTCACGCCACGCTGACCGCTTGTCGCGATCAGCTTGCTTGTGTGCTGCCCACTCGTCTCTCTCTGTTTGATCTGATTTTAAAACTCTTGAGTGGTCAACAGACCCTAGGATGACGCGTGATATGCTTCTAGACACCTTTCCTCCCGATCAGCTACTTAATGTAAATCCATTAAGGTGACAATTGAGAATGCTGATGGTTGGCTGCTTCAATTGTCCGATAACTGATATCGCGGATTACACCAAACCCAACTAGTCGCAACGACTCACCATGGTGTGTTGCTTGCTTAGACAGACTTGATCGGCGAGTGGCACCCGAAGTGAAGTCACCGGTATTGAGGGGGTACTTGACGAATCTCGAGACGGCCCATGCGTGCTGCCAGTCGAGCTCAATTAGCTGTGATTGGCCTGACTCATTGCAGAGTGGTTTTCAGAAAAGAGCATTCGAACATTGTCTCGGCCGGCTGGCTTTTGCACCCAAGAGTTCTGCCACTGGCCGTGGTGCCACTTGAGCCAGATCACCGAATTAGACGATAATCGAGCTCTGGCACACTCGAAGCACAATGCGGCACACTCTTCACAGGCTGCTCATTACTCTCACCATTGCCGGTGTCGAGGTGATACCTCGATTCAGCCAGTCTTGGGTGCTGCCATTGTTGAGTAATTGATCAAGTGGTTCGGCTCTACATTGACCGAAGCTAGTCAGTCGAGTGGTAGCGAGTGATCTCAAAATAGTCTAGGCCTCCGTCTATACGACCCGATCATTGAAAGTAGTTCGCAATCTTGATCACATAGACTCACTTGTGTTGTTTATAAACATAACGCTCGTGTGTTGCCATTGTGGCTGGCTAGATGTTAGCTAAGCTCGCTTTGGTGCACACTTTGAATCTGTTCACTGACCAGTGGACAGTTTCAAGTAAAATTCTCCACTAGCTATGCGGTGTTAAACAAACATGTCTTTTGGTCCAGTGATTAGCAACAATGGCGCAACCAGTCGTGGTGCGAATGTCAAAAGTCGCGCGAGTCCACTCTCTACTTTCTACTTTGATATGACCTCAGGGTCTCTCCCTCCCTCTCTCTCTCTCTCTCTCTCTCTCTCTCTCTCTTTATTTCTAGTCTACTGGTCAAGTAATGCCTACTTGCGATTTTAACTCTCTTACTCCAACATTGTTTGGCTAATGAGTGTAAAATGACCCTAAGTCAGTCACCAACAAACCACAGTCCTACTAATTTTTTCAATTTGGTTTTTATTTCCAAAATACTTTAGTCGATTCCTATGATGTTTAAAAATAAAAATATGCAATATTTTGTGTTTTGTTAGCAGGGCGAGAGGCAGCTTTGCTGCGGCTAAAGCCCTGCTATTAATCTTATGTTTCTGTCCGTCTGTCCGTCTTCACAAAAAATCTAGTATACTTCCCGTGCATAAAAAAGCTGAAACTTTACAAAAAGAATCCTTTTGAGAAAAGAATAATTGGATGAGACTTTGGGGTCCCAGGCTCCA
>WURS02210521.1:0-20179 GCA_011762765.2 Rhinocypha anisoptera | reverse complement strand
TCACAAGCCTTCAATTCCCTCATGTCTCTCGCCCCGGAAATAGATATTACCTCATCTTACCCTTCCTTCATATCCATTGTAAATAAACTACCCGTTATTGGTTTCAAGTAGTTTCCCCAGTCTTCCTTTCCCCCTTCCTTATTCATATCTTTCCTTTTTATGTATATGATCTCGCTATGTTTGTTTCTCCTGTTTTATTTTATTTGATGTGATTCTTGTGTTGTTTGTTATTTATTCATTAACTGTTATACATCCAATGTAAAGGCGATTTGTGCTGTTTTTGGATAAATAAATAAAAATATAAAAAGTATATGCTAGTTGTCATTTACCAGGTGTCTAAGGCAAATAAAAATAATTCAATAAAAATCAATGAGAAATTTCTTACTCTTAGGTTTCTTTGGCACTGATTCATCATCAGGGGAATTATCATCTGGTGACATGCAATCGGGTGTTAGAGAGCTGGTCTTTGGTCCAACTAATAAAGTTGTACTAGGCATTACAATTTCACCTTCCTCTCTCCGCCTTTTTACACCAGACATAGGAGGAAGACCAGTTGGCTGTTGAAAAAACAAAAATAATTAAGACCATCAATAAATTATATGAGAATATTCACAAAGTTTCATTTCAACATACAATCTTAACCAAATATGTGATACTTGAGTAAAACTTAAAAAGAGTATACTGACAAATATATATGCATAATCATTGAACTTGACTGAGTATACAATGAAAATCTGGTGATTTTTAAACAAGAGTAAAAAATCATCAGGCTATACATAATGCTAGGAGATGGAATATCCAATTTTTATAGCAATGAATCTTAGAAGAGACTTAAATGCTTTCAATGTATCCTCTATTCCTCTTTATATAAGCAAAAACAAATAATGGGATTAAGAACTGAAGGGAATTCATACACAATGCAGTAAAAATTGGCCCAGTTGGAAGTTCAAGAGGAAGAAATGAATGTGAAGGCAACAAATACTAAGAAGAAATATAACAACTTTGTAAGCCCACAAATTTTTATTGAAACGACCAGTTTCATCAAATAGTCGACATCATCAGGAGGTGATGATGACGACTATTCGACAAAACCGGTCATTTCAATAAAAATTTGTGGACTTACAAAGGAGTTATATTTCTTCATCATGAAGTTCCATAAAGTGAGCCTGATACTATTGAATTCCTAACAATTACTAATACTGAGGCTATTTCAGTTTGAATAGAATCTACAGTATTCATAATCCAGTATTTGGTAGAAGTTACTATCAGATTCATAAAACTACTGCAAACCAGTCATCTTAAAAACAAATTACCTTTGAAACATGTACCCATATAATAAAAAACTGACAAGCTGAAAGCAGATAATGATTTAATACTAAATGATCCAAATATTTTAATTATAAGGTTCCATTTACTAAGATAACAGTATTTGACACTACAAAAGTAGTTTTTTGTACCATTTTGAATGCATTGAATTTATCCTGAGATTTATTCTTGTCTGAAAACCCCTTTCTCTTGGCCTTCCTCGCTGCTTCTGCTTCCCTAGTGGCTTCTGCAGCTTTGGCAGCTGCCATTGCTCTTTCATGCACAACCTTCTCTATCCTCATACGCACTGCATTCTCACACATTTCCAAAGTATCCAGAGTTCCTTCATCTCTTTCATATGCCAACCAAGATTCCCCAATTGTTTCTGGCCAATCTGTTGTTGAAGTAAGAGCACGGGCATAAAGTCGGCGAAGATGCTTGAAATCCCCATATGTCCTAGATGAAACATTAAAACAATTGGTATGTTAAAATCGCTTTATTGATGTTTACGGTTTAAAAGATTAAATGGCTTTCTACAAGGGTTCCTACACATCGATTAGTTCAAAATAAATTTACTTTATATTAATAAGGTAAAAATTAATAGAACATATTAAAAACAATGGTTATATATCATTCAAAAGTAATATACATCTGCAAGAGAATGATTTAAAAAAAATTACATAATATAATGCAACAGGTCTGAATTTTAAAACATATTTTTCAATCAATAGGGCAACATGAAACTTCTAAATGACAGTGAGTCATTTTAAATTGTATAATAAAACATCATGGAAAAATGTTTTAAGAAAACCTTATGCAGTAAATAAAAGGGTGACATCTCATTTGATATTATAATTTATCTCCAAGACACTCTTCTAAGAAATCATTCTTCTAATAAATTAATCATGGATAAGGTCTGAGTGTAGTTTAAAATTAAAATTTTACAAGAAAAAATGAAAATGGATGATCCCCCTTTTTCATAAAAGTCTACAGCAGATAAACTGTTCTGGAAATGAGTACAGGTAAATTCCTGTAAAAAGATTAAACAAAGAATGCACTATTTTAGGCGTAAAACATGGCTTGTACAAGAGGAAATAAATTCAAACTGAAACATGAAATGAACACCATGCATTATCTATGAAATAAGAAATCCATGACTCATATCTCTTACAATTCAGGTTTTTCACTTATCAACATCTTCCAGTCAAAAATCATCAGTTGATCAATATTATTATAATAAGGTAGAATATCTGCTTCTAAAAGCTAATATGTATAGAGATTTTATTTAAATCTCTCGTGATGTCACTAAACAAGTATATTTGGATTCCACATCCACCTGATATCAAAACAACTTTTAAAATGCTCATTTTCAATGGTAACTCTGAAGAGTTGCTTTATTTACATGCCAGTATTCTACTGGGAAGTGAGAAACACTCATCCTTTGCCTACAGGTCATATGGGTTCTTCAAACCTTCAAATAACAATGCATAAGGCAAATTTAAGCTTACAAAATTATATTAGAGAGCACAAATGTTTCAATATAAAAAATAAATAAATTTTAAAAAATTCTTCTGCTATATCAGATGGTATACTTATTATATATTCCTCAGAAATTTCCTTCTGAATAAGTGCTCATCAAATAAAGCAGGATATACTAACGTACCAAATAAAAAGCTAAGCATCAGAGTATTTCTATATAAAGGTAGCAAAGTTACATCACTGGTTTATTTGAAGTTGCATATTTCAGTATAATATTAAGCATTTATAATACACACCTTTCAAGACGAATATATTCTAGCCACATTTGAGCAGATTTGTCATGTCCAATACTGAGGATATCATTCCAAAGGAGTCTAGTTTTTTCCATGTCTCCAAACTGATTAGCCTCTATTCGTGCCCAGTACTGCAGCAATTGACAGGCTGGATCTCCTTCTAACCCAAAGACTACCAGAAAGAAAATATGATAAACGAGAAATAATAATATTTTGAATATATTTTTTATTTTAAAAAATGAGACAACCTACAATAAAGGAATTTTTTTGAAATTAAGGATATGGCAGCATAGCAGATGTGGTGGAACTTTTTCATAAAAAAGAAAGAACATTGCAGTTATTTACTGAATACTTAGTGGAAAAGCTCTCCATTTTTTCTTTCTTGTCTTTCTTTATCCAATAAAAAATGTAAATACTAATATTTAAAACTTGCTTAATGCACTCGAAAAGATTTATTTTTCAAGACTTCTAGTGCAGTGATAATCTGTGAAAATCATGGAGAGATCATAATTTTATTATGGTAATACACACATACTAAACAAGTTAATTTTGAAGGTACATAGTTTTATTTCTGGTCTATATATTCTCACTCTTACGTTACATGTATCCAATAATAAACGGTTCATTCTCAAACATATTCCGATGTACTCCATAGTATATTAATCATCAGTTAAGGTTCAGTTAATAACATTGAGGCTAGAGTATTTGGAGGACATCTGTCTTAAACAATGGATGTTTGCTTACTGGCACTTGAAATAGAGATAACAGTGAAGATGTTAAAAATTATTTCAATTTAGGTGACCAAGGAGCATGTTAGCCATCAAATAATGAAAGTAAGTTATTCAAATTTGCCAGTGCTTTCGATCAAGTGGCATGCCTAGTATGATAACCATTAAGATATCAAGCTATGATAAACCATGGATTAACTAGTAAAAGAGATTTTTTTTCAACCAACCTGCCTGTCTTTTGTCAGCGTTTGCCTTATGTATTTAAATGAAAAGGAGATTTAATTCTTTAGTTTTTCATTCCTCTTTTAATGCCAGTTTACATGCCAGCACGGGATATAAGTTTTGCCTTAGAAACTGTCGTGAATAGGTTAATTTTGTATTCTACCTCCCTTCTAATTACAGAAATAGGTATTTAAGCACAAAGATACTGAACATAAATTAATTTTGTAGGCGGAAACTAAAATGATAATGTTGACATCCATCTTATTACATTTTCGAAGATTTTACATTTTTAAATACTTGGAAGTGGTCATTAAGGGAGAAGAATTTTTTCCTACCAACACTGGATAATCGAGTCTGCTGTATTAATAAACATATATCTTATGAGCTCGAAAAACCAAGATGTTTCGTAATCAGTTAAGCTGACAATTTCAAAATTATAGAGAAACAAAAATAATTGCCCACTAAGACAAGAAAATTGGTATGAGGAAGTTTTATTTTCACTCAAGGTATATGACAATAATAAAAATGTTGTCTCCCCATTCTCATGGATCCAGCACACTAAACTGATTCACCAGTTAAGATATGGATAAAAGCAGAAAAAATCAATTACCTTTTGGACTTTGGATTCTTTTACAAGGAATATGTATTAAATTTTACTTTTGTTTAATCGCAAATGAAATAATATTACATTTTTAGAAATTTATAGTCCTTTTGGTGGCCATATTCCTGGGATCTCCAGCCTCTTAGCATGGGACTAGGCACAGGGGGATCTGAATCCCCTCCCCATTGCCTTCCAAAATCTTTGGCAAGGACACACACTGTGATGATCCCTCAAAAGTGCAAGTTACGGAGGGGCTTTCTTTCACTCTGATCGTTTATTGCCGTTCCCTCAAAATTTTGAAATGTTGTTGAATGAGCATCAACTTGGGATTTAGAAATTTTGCCTGAGGTGGTAAGTTTTTCTGGAAAGTGTACTTAGGGTCAAGATATAAAATGAGGTGTATCTTGACCCAAATGAGGATTATGAGGGAATATAGGGAAAACAAAATGTATAATTTATCAGGTTAGAGAAAGTAATGTGTTAATTATAGAGAAAAATACACATTCTGAAGAAAACTGTAAAGAAGGGGGAGGAAATGTATGACTTGTGGAGAGCTCAATGAAGTTGTAGAAAGCCTACCTAATCCCCTCCGAACTAGTTACACTATACTGTAATCCCTACCATTATAACAAAGACAATAATGTCCCACCTCAATGATTGGGCCTATTCTGTTTCTTACACCAGACAGTTAGTTGCTGACACCTCATCACAAACTTGACAAGCCTTTTGTGATTTTCAGGCCAACAAGTATTTTGGAGAGCAGGGGTAATGGCTTACTGTGAATTTCACCCTTTTTAGAGCTTATTTGTAGAGAAGCTGTCATCATAAATCAAAGAGTCGATACATGCTTACTTGACTACTGCACTTTTTTGGTTCATAAAGTTGGGGTTCTCATGTGCAAATTTATAATTATTAATATAAATAAGTGGCTTGAATAATTCTGAAAAGAAAAAAAAATGATCCTTACATTCAGCAAGATGGGAACAAGCACGATCAAATGTGTTGCGCAATTCTTCATTAGCAATTTTATGATCAGCACAAATGCTGTCACCCTGGCTTGGCTCATCATCCCACTTTCGCAAACGCCTTTTGAGGTAGTCAATATAAGTCATCCACAAATCTCTATATTCTTGTGCCACAGAAAATCCTGAAGCTAGTGCTCGTTCAAGGATCCCTGAAATATAAATGATTCAATTAGTTTGTTAACTTTTAATAAATTCAACTTAATTTATCCTGAATACAGCTAAAATGTATGCATTATCAGGTATAGTGACATGATTCCAACAAATGTCATCTTTCATCAAATATTATTTTGTCCCACATATGCTTCGATTAAAATTTATCCCTTGAAGTGAAGGGTTCCAAAAAAGAATGAGGTTTGATTTAGAAGGAAAATGCCATATGGAAATAAGAGTTACCTTTAACTTCTTCATGTGTGCATGAGTACCGTTCACTTGCTCTAAGGTAACGGATCCACAAGAGTGAATTCCATGGACAGTTTCGAACAGCTCGTTCACACACAGGTAATGCCACTGCTCCAATTCCAAGTGTACAGTCACACCACTCTGTATACTCCAACCAAAGTGTAGGTTCAAGACACAACCCTCCTTCAGACAGTGCCCTCTCATAAAGACACTGGATTCTGCCGGGATCAGCCTCTTCAGAGCCTTCATAAGACAGATAATCCCTCCATCTAGACAGTCGCTGAGCAGCTGGTTCCAGATCAACTTCAGATCCATCTGCCCCCACCTAGATGAAGTAAAGTTTAAAACCAATAAGATAATTTTAACTCTAATAACCAATAAAACAAAATAGTTATGACATTAAAAAATAACAACCGACAGCTATGTCATAAAATAATGAAAGGGAAATAGTGGGAATAAAGCTCTTATATGGGAGCCAAAAAGGCAGTTATAAAATGAAAACTAAAACACCCACATCCTACATGAAAGATGTTTAGCAAAAGTCTACATATGAAAATGTTAATAGAGATAAATAATATAATTTCTAGTTAAAATTAATTCAATGATTAAATGGGTAAGCAAATTAATAATTATGCAATCCCAAAAAGTTCTATTATTTGCCTGACAGATCCAGTATTTCCACAAATGAGGAAAACCCACAGAAAATATTTAATACAGCATAAAAGTAAAGAAAAACTTTATCATGAAATTTAAATAGTGAAATGAATATACTTACCAAAAGTTCTTCATATGGAATAACTTTCTCCAATTTAGCTAAGGCTTTCCTATATCCTAGCTCTATTACAGGATCTAACTCCACGCCAAACTCTTTGGCAAATACATCATGCATCTCCTGATGCACAGCTTCCATACCATATAAAGGACAGGAAAGGCGTCTTTTATATAGCTGAATAACTCGCTTAAGCTGTGCAGCATATTCAGAAGCATTTTCACCAACATTTTCTTTCATTGTTGATAAAAAACTCTGCAACAAGTTAGAAGATATTCACAAATGACAAAAATACTTTAGTTTTATTTCCACTAAAGAATAATATACAGTGTGTGTGTGTATATATATATATGTATAGTAAATATCAACATCTTAGATCTTGGAGTCCAAGAAAGAATTTCTTACTCCTATATATTGAATCTACTAAAAAAACAATAAAACTTCATAAGAAATGCACTACCCTGGCTATCAGTAAATGTTTTAACTAGTTCTACTATTGCAGTATGATACTTTTTCAATAAAAACAATTCTTCAATTATTGATGGGATAAATTTGGAAATCCAACAGAATGCCAATAAATACCACAAATAAAATATGTATCGTACTATAGGTGCTAAATGGGATTAATGAAACATTTGCTTCAGATTGTTAGAATAGTTTATAACATTAAAGGAATAATCTAATATTAAGCACAACTAGTGCCATATCTGTGAATTTATCTGAGTCTTATATCCTATCATCAAATATAATTGAAGGACATCAGAAATTACAATTATTGACAGTTTTTTATCAATTCCTTCAGTACACAAAGACTTGAAAGAAATAGCAAAAATGAAGTGTGTCCCTACAAGTGAAAGCAATAGAGATATAGGAGAAAGAGTAAAATGTGCCTTGTGGCCATGTCTCATTGCTTAATACCTGTAGCATCAATAAATGACAAAGATTGGAACTACTCAAATCAGTGTGCAATGATAAGGGGCTAACAAGATGCCTAGGATAACCTTTGAAACCACGTTGCTTATTACAACATGTTATTACTGTATTTATTTAAATAACATAAAAGAAAAAAATATAATTTGAAATTATACCATGTGATGCCTGAACTGCGACAAAGGGAAGCTCATTTAAAGATTTACGGCTCTAATGCTCTTATCTAGGTCCAAAAAGTGTGTTGTAAGAACTAGGTTCTTAATCTCAAAAAGTTCATTGTGGGATATTGTGAAAACCTGAAGTCAGAGATGCTACTCTTCTAAAATTAGCTTCCAGGATCTTGTGAACATTTTTATCTCATCATTACACTAGTCTCGACAACTTTGACATAGTCCAATTACAGGGCACCAGAAGAGGCATGCCTGACCACATGAATACAACGTGAAATAAATAACATAAGCCATATGTACCTTCTCAAAGTTTATGTATTCATCCCATATTAAAGATCCACGGGTAACATGGAGTCCAACTGAAGTGAGGGCCTTTTCATATACAGCACGAATATTTTCAGTTAATTTTTCATCAACAGCTACTTGTTTCAAAAAATCAGCATAATCAACCCAAAGTTCTACAGCTGAAATATAAATTAAAAGAATTAAAGCAAAAATTTCCAATTTCAAATCATGCCATTTAGGGCAGTGGAGGAAATGTCACAATATACATATACTAGAATACTGAAAGATGAAGATGTAATAAAGGCATGGAATAACTAAAAATTATATATTATAACACGATCGAAACAATTTGCCAACACTTGTGGAATCGTCCTGAACTGGTCAAAGAATAGAGAATGGAATTAACGTTCAACTCTTAACGTAGCAACTACGAGTGGCCGAGTACTATTTAATTTTAACTGAATTATGGTTTACATTATGTGCAATTTCCAAAGCTCTAACAACCGGCAAGTTTGAAAAATACTTACATTGATAATCTTTAACTGCTCTTTCAAATAGCGTAATGACACCTTTCTTTTCTTCCTCATTAACTGCAACGCTCTTCTCATTTTTCAACCATGACATCCAGAGAGCTGAAAATCAAATATTACACACATTATTTATGATTTGATGTAGTTATATAGGTGAGAAACGGCTTGAAAAAAATGCAAACACTTACCCGGCGTGAGAGGAAATATTTCACTCATTCTTTGACGAACTTTTTTAAGTTTGTCAAAGTCTGTCAATTTCTCACATACTTTGATTAGTTCCAGATGTAAATTATAATTATACAAATTTTCTTTCACCTGTATGAAAGAGTATAGCATTTTATTTCTTCAACATAGTAAAAATAAAAAGCCGAATAAACACGTAAACAGCACCAAAATGTCACCCCTACCCTTTCTTCCAGTTCAGCATAACGCTGCTCTAAATCGGCATCATCATCCGACTCATCTTCTGAAGATGCTTCCATGTTATCACCTTCTTCATCACTAATCCCATCATTCACCGAATCTTCATCCATAAGCTCTTCGTCACTGTCGTTGTCATCTGCGGCCATCGCCATTTTCGTTTGTGGGGTACGCGAAACAGAAAATCAGTAACGCATACACTTCCGGTTTTTCCGCGTGACGTATTTAAGAGGCATATTTCAAAGAATTTTAAAATGAAACCCAAGGGATTTTCACCCAGATAAGTCGGAAAAATCTTAATATCGTATGATAATTGTATTTAGTAAACTTAACTAATAATTTTCAGAACCAATAACTACTCTACATCTCTTAATTTAAAATGTGAAAACGTATAATCTTGAACAGAAATAATTTATAACAGTACTATACATATTTAAAAGTTAAAAACTTATAATGTATACTCTATCGCTTTTTGCTTGATCTCAAGTGAAGATGATAAGTTAATTTCTACTATAAACGTTGACTTGGAGAGGATTTAAAAACCTTTGATGCTTTTTGTTTTTATTAAAATAATGAATGTATAGATGCATGACCATTCTTAGATATGAATCTAATGTTACTCAAATTTACAATTGAATCTAGTTAACACAGAGTACACATTAATATGAAGTCATTCTGGAACGTTATTAATACTTCACGAAATACTTAAAAGGCTTTCCTAATATAATGACCTCTGGTGACTCTACATCCAATAATCTCAAGGATTCGGTTAATTTGTTTGCTCTGTTTATTTCTAGTGTTTTCAATGATAATAAAATAATCAAAAAAGATTTTTTATGAAAAAGACATTAATGTCAGTAACGTAGTAATTTCTCCGAATCAAGTTTTATCCAAATACAAATTAAGAAAACTATATATAGTTATATAGGTATAGTTATAAAGGTATAACTATATACCTTTATAAAGGTATCTGCCCCGAGAGCATCCCACCAGTCTTATTAAAATCATGCCATGATCCTCTTTTTTACCCTTTAACCATCCTGTTTAATTCCTCGTTAAACTCTGGAAAGGTTAAAAAAAAATAAAATCCTGTAAATATAGCTTTGTAACGCCAAATTATAAGTCCAGGGATAAATCAAACATTTGTAATTTTCGACCCATATGTATTCAACCTTTCATTCCAAAAATCTTTGAAGGTATTTTTGTGACATAATGACTCCTATGTTCAAATCTATCAATATACCAAATCATCATGGATGTATAATTGGGATGAATGTAACGAGTAATTTATCATTTAATGTCAATAACCTAGTTAATTCTATGGAAAATGGTTACCAAATTGATGCAGTATATTTTGATCTGACTTAAAAACCTACAACATTATTCACAACCTACAAGACTGTCACACTTTACAAAATACTATCAACTCCCTCTTACAATATTTCCACAGTAATCTACTGGTAGTGAATGGCAATAAATGTTCCCAAATAAGCTTTACCCACCTTAAAAACCCAATTCCATATACCTACACAATGTATAACAAGCAAATTCCTAAAGTTGATGTGATTCGTGATCTAGGGGGTCATGATTTAGCATTTGTCATTGAAGTCATTTGGAATTTGCTTCGAGTGTTTGGTGTCCCAGATACAAATCACACATCATGAGATCGGAAAGAGTGCAGCATAAATTTTTGCGACTAATTGCTAGGAAGTTACACATTCTCATGGAACAAATCAATTATAATCAAATTATGAACCTCCTTCTCAGGACCTCCCTAAAAATTAGGAGGGAAAGAACTGACTGCAGTAATTTAATAAAAATTATCAGATCAGAACTAGACCGTCCAGAGTTACTCTCTCAAATGATTTTAATTGTCTTCCATACAAATCAAGCCACGCTCAACAATTTTTTCCTAAGTTCTGTAGAACTAATTAGGTAGAAAATTCACCCTTGATGATACTGATGAGCATTGGCAATAAATACCATTCTATAGATTTGTTTTGTTCTTCATTGCAGGATGTGAAATGTACAATTAGGTAATCCAATTTTGTAAACTAATAATTGAATGGCTATTTCCGTATAAGATTACTTCATAATACACACATATAACTGGTAAAATGTCATTCCTTAAGTTAGTTAACTTGTATTTATATGCATTTTATTCCACTTTTGTTTCATAATTTATCAATTTTTGTAACAATTGAAATGAAGATTCTAAATTCTTTACCTTTTATAATATATTCAATAATGTTCTTTAATAATGTATGTTTAATAATGTCTGTAAATATTAGTCCAAAGAACTATAATGTACCTGTATAACTTTCTGTAAATGAGCATGTACTGCTTGTGAATATTTGATAAAATAAATAAATTAAGAAAAAATGCAGAGGTAGGACTAAGAAATTTCAAAATTATTATAGTTACCGAACACCCTGCAAACTATATTTTATAATTTAAAAACTTTGAGTTTGTTTCAACATGTTTACGAATTTACATAAATTTCAACAAATTACACTTTAATGTTATACCATCTGTCAAGGTTATTGATCATTAAATCGTTATTGATGGTTGATCATTTGTACTACAACAATAGAAACAATTTCTGTTAACAGTCAAGATACCCTCTGCACCACATCTAATGTACCTTGGTTACATAAATGAGTACAGGTCAATAAGAAAATCGAATCAGCCCATTGTTCAATTGTCTTAGGACCAATCAAAATATTTCTCAGTGAGCTTGAGATAGATACATATATGTATGTGATTTCATATGTACTGAATATATTGGTGTCTCCTCAATCCAGGTCTCCTCACGGATGTGTCTGGCCCTAATAATTTATTATCCAACTCTCCTTTATTCAATGCTTTTTCCATTCAATTGGAATTTCTACTATTTCAGTTGTTTTTCCCTTTTAAATTTCTTTTATTGAATTTTCTATCTCACACTCTAATACATAGTAGCTATCCTCTATCATCTTCCGTTGCTCTATGCTCCTCTTCTATTGATCAACATTTAGGCATGCAACTGTGGAGAATACATTCATGTAGGTATGACTGCCGCCTTTGTACCCTCCATAGACCCTCTCAAAATTTTACGGCCCTTCCTTTCCATAAAGGTTCAAATTTTCACACTTTCTTATTGTTCTGGAATAGGGTGCCCCTTTGCAGTACTGTTTCTGATGGTTCATAACCCTCGGGTGAACCAAGTGAATTTTATTTTGATAATCTCAAGATTCCACCAAGTAACCTCACCGACAATT
Organism: Rhinocypha anisoptera; assembly: GCA_011762765.2. NCBI lineage: Eukaryota > Metazoa > Arthropoda > Insecta > Odonata > Chlorocyphidae > Rhinocypha > Rhinocypha anisoptera. The sequence goes on along the minus strand of WURS02210521.1, from coordinate 7,763 downwards.
GATTTTACCCCCAGGTGAGTTTAATGAATGCATTCCATCCACCAAAATTTGGGAAATTGTTTTCTAACCCACCCTCATCATTTCCTTTAGGTGTCACAGAGTTTCGTTAGAATGCTGGTTATAAATCAAAGTATTCAATTACTGTTTGATATCAAATTAATCAAAAATTATCAAGGAAAATAAATCCAGAATTCATTTTTGGATATTTTCCTGTATGAAATATTTGGACTATAGTCAATCATATCTCTACTAACCGCCTTGGAGGGGACTGGGCTACTTTACTATACTACTCAGTCAATATGTGTCGTCCTGGGTCCACCACCTAATAAACCTTTGTCGGAAATAGAAGGGAAGAGTGCTGCGGCTACTTTTCTCCCACACAAAACCATCATGAAAGAAAGAGGTAGCTGCAGATTAGGGGTTAATAGAGTCCTCAAAATGATGAGATTTATTTCCAGATTTAAAAGGAATTTCAATAATGTCTATCCCTTAAGGGTCTTATTTTTTCCTGGTCTTGCCTCCTATGATTAATATTATTATTTCAATTATAGATTATGGATATCTGTTTAGGAATAATACTATGAAGAACAGAAAAACAGTGTAGAAAAGTGCCTAAAATTTTTGCAAGAATGTGTGCTTATAAAACCATTTTGATATAGAATTGGTCTTTTATAGTGAAGTTTATGGAGCAATGGATCTGACAACATTACATAGAGGAAGAATGCAATCTGACAATTTAGTTTAGTATGAATTCATCCACAATTTAGTATCTTCCCCACAACTTTTAGAGTTTAATCGTTCTTGAATTCCCAAAAGTCAATACATATAGCATGGAAAACTTCTATAAGATTTCCTTGCAAACAAATTATAGATACAATAGCCCTATGGCAAGGCCTGTTAGGGAGGCTTATAGGTATGCTCCCTTTTGACAATGACCTTTTCAATATGTTTTTCCACTCATATATTTATAAATAAGTTATTGCTAAAAAATTTTCTCCAAATGTATTTTGTTTGATAATTTTGTTTAATGTATATATTGTGATAATTTCATCATTATTCTATGTTCAATTTCAATTTTATATTCCATATATTGCTTTATTTGCTTTGTGTATTTCAGTGTTTAATTCATTAAGTTAAATAATCACAATAACTTGGTTGATACCCATGCTACTAAATAAAATGAAAACATATTCACTCTTTTAATAATTTTTCTATTTCCTTACACATTTCTCAAACTGATTTTTCTTTAGATATGTCAGTCTCTCTTCTTTTCTACTATTTCTTCCTTTCTTCCATTTTATTCAATATATCTTGTGTCATACATTCTTTTCTTATTTTATTCCCTGTGTAAGTTTCTAATATCTTTTCTCCTGTCTCATTTAGGTTCCTTTTGATTTCCCCCCAGTTCGTGTCCACAAAATTAGTGTTGCTTTTTGTTCTTAAGGTATATTTGAACTCTCAACATAGCTCCTCCTTTTCACCATTTCTTTTAATCATTAAGTTTAATACCTCCCTTTTCCTCCCTTTCCACACCTTTAGTTTCTGGCATTTCTCTGCTATGACTAAAGAGTGATATGAGTAAATGTTTGCTCTTAAGTAACTTTTTGCATTTTTAAAATTATTCCCAAAGAACTGCTGTACTAATATGTACTCCATTTGATACTTTTTTCAGTTTTTCTCCCTCAGTTTCAGGTCAACCTTACATTTTATGACTTTTAAGTATGGTGTTGCCAACCACTATATAATTCTCTCTGTAGAAGTCTACCAGCCTTTGTCCTCTTCTATTTATATCACATAATCCTAATTTTCCTATAGTCTTTCTACCCTCTCCCTTATCAACAACCACATTCCAGTCTCTCATAATTATTTTTCTATTATTCCTTCTTTTTCAGCTGTTTCTTCTATATTTTAATCTGAATGTTAGCAAATAGGCATATATACTTGGTTGATTACCAAGTCTTCCTTGTTGCTTTTCAATTTAATTATCATTATCTTGTCATTTGTATAGTCCAACTTTATTACTTGATCTTTCATCCCCCTTCCAAACATTAATGCTACTATAGTATACATATCTACCTCTTTTTTCCTTGTCAGAATAGTAGATCTTATAATTGTTACTTTCTATTTCACCACATCTCACTTCACTCATCTGTACGATGGGACAGTTGTTCTTCCTCATTTACTGCTTTGCATTTTCATATTTCATAGTACATTCCAATTTCCCATTCAGATCCTTTCTTTTTCTTTCTTGACTCTCTTCCTGCTTTTACAATAAGCTTCCTCTGCCTGATCAATATTTCATGTACTGCTCTGCCTCACTGTGTTCCCTTTTCAAAGATCTTAATGAGGGAAAATTATAACTCTGGACAATTTTACATTTAGGTCCATTGTGACCCATGAGCTTCTTGAGATATCTAGAGTGGTAGGTTTTTCATTTTTTCTATGGAGCTATTGTGGTGCCGTGGCTAATTTAGCCATCCATTATGTGTCAGATGCTGTTTACAGCCAATCAACCTGAGTCAGACACTGCACTCTGGGCTACTCTGCTGTAAGTACACTAGGTACTTAGCTTTGCTCCTTACCTTCAACCTTACCAGCAAGGGTGGCACTACCAGAAGATCTCTGACCAGCATTGTTGTCAAGATCATTATAACTAAACCCGCCCACCATGACAAGTTGGTAATCCACAAGAGGGTTACACATAATTTGCTAAGAGATACATGAGCTTTATAATGAGATATACAGAGCTGGCAAGTGGGTAAAAGATTTTAGAGAAATAGTGACAAAAAGAAAAAAACACCAAGAAATGCAAAGAATACTGGATGTTAAATTTGATATCTCATGTGGCTAAAACACTACTAAGAACAATCAACAGAAGGCTATATGAGAGACTGAACATTGTAGTTGGAGGGGAACAATATGGGGTAGGAAATAGAAATGCTAAAGGTGTGTTTTGAGTAATGAGTGAGAGATATATGTAGAAAAAGAAGAAATTATATAGGTATGGAGATTTCATAGCTCTGGAAAATGCTTTGGCCAAGTGACATGGGAAAACTAATAACATATAGAAGGATGAAAAATTGATTGGAAAGAAAGAAAACTAACTAAAGGCCTTATTTTAGGTCAAACTGTAAGATGATCTGTTATAGTTTTAGAGGAGGTGTGTCTTTGGGAGAGAAAAGGATAGAGTGCATAAGATTACATATGACACAGGAGATTTAGCTGAAACAAAAGAAAAATTAGAAAGGATATTAAAAGGCTTTGTCACCATATGTAAGGACTAATTTAGATTTACAAGAAGAAGACAAAGTAAAATGGTTATTGGCCAAAAAGGAGAGAAAATTAAGAACAAAATAGAGGAAGTATACATAGGACAAGAGGAGAGATTCAAGTATCAAGGGAGTATGATAGCTGAGGTTTAGTATTGTTGAAGGAAGATAAGAGGAAGAATATTAATGGAAAAAGAGGGACTCCAAAGGAAAAGAAAGCTACTCTGTAGACTGCTAAAGAAGAAACTGAAGAAGAGACTAGCAAAGTGCTATGTATGGAATGTGACACTGTGTTGGTCAGAGACTTGGGCAATAAAGAAGGAGGGAAAAAGAAGACTGGAGGCCCTGGAGATGTGGGTATGGAGAAGGATGGAGGGAGTGAGCTGGAAAGATAAAGCGAGGAACAAGGATACATCAAGGAGAGCAGGTGAAAAAAGGGCCTTGATGGAAAAGATAATAAGAAGAAAGAAGAGCTGGACATTGCCTGAGAACAGGTTATTTATTGGTGACTGAAATAGAAGGGATGGTGGAGGGAAAGTGGGGGAGGAAAAGGAAGGAAATGCTGGATTACATCAAAGTAGGAGAAAGAATGTGTATATGAAGAAGTTGGCTGAGAGAAGAGTGTTGTGGAAAAGACACCTATGAGGAAATCTGCTGATGGGGCAGAAGAACATATGTGGATGATATTATCCAATACAATTTGTTATTAGATGGTAGATGAAAAGCATATCTAGGGAAAAACTATACTGGAAAAGGGCAAAACACACAATGGTGAGGGTCGATGGCAATGAGGAAGGAGCCACAATACTCAGGATAGAATTTAATGCTGTATTGAAGGATCTAGGATCAAATAAGGTTCAAGAGATTGCCGAAACACCATCAGAATCATTCAAATTTGCTGGTAAATAGGCAAATGACCTCTCTCACCTGTCATATAATATTCATATACGAGGAGAAATGTCAAAAGGGCTCAGTAAGAATAAATATTAAATATGAAGAAGTGTTGGAGGGAATAAATGAAAGAAGAAGCATAATGGGGGTTACAAGAAAGAAGAAAGGGAACTGGAAGGGGAATATTTTAAGAAGCGACTACCTGATGAAAATATTTATGGAGGCTAAGATTGAGAGAAAGTGTGGTAGAGGAAGAAGGAGACAATCTGGTGACAAACATTAAGATGGGAAGAACATATGAACAACTGAGGGAGGATGCACAGGACCGGACAATGTGGAGGGAGCAGTACAATGTAAATCTGTCTGAGGATTTATACACCCAAGAAGAAGTAAGAATAAAATCGTCCCTAGAGCAACGAACAAAAGAGCAGACAAACAAGAAAACTTTCGAGCAATCAGCTTGATGAATAGACCGTATTGGAAAGGGGCTGTAGGAGGGAAGAGCCCTAGAGATAGGCCAAGGTTGGCATAAGAGAAAAAGGTAATAGAAAATGTCAGAGTTAGGAGTTACGAAGGCATGGCGTGGCTGACAGACGTCAGAATAGCTTGGGAGAGCTGTGATAGACAAACCGATCTTCGAACTGCGCACTTAGGATGCTGATCAATAATGGAGGCTGAGCACCATCCAGACCGGCTGTGCCTCCTTTATTTGATCCCTATTGGCTCATTTCCGATGAAAGATGATTTTCGAATTTTCATATTTCTTTATGAGGTTGGCTGCTAATTACTTTTTATCAATTCCAACTCCCCCATTACTTTCCTAGATATACGCTTTATACTACAAGTTCACCAAGCTCTCTATTCCTCAAAAAACCGTATTAAACCTACCTAATTGTATCCACATTTCGTATTCTGCTCTTATACCTACTCTAAGCCCCATCCCTTTCCAATCGACGGCACTGAATAACCATAAAAACACAAATACAGCTGGCACTCTTCGGCAAACAAAGACGAAGCTGGATGTCTTTAAAAGAAACTATAGCTTTGATATCCGCCATTAATTGTACCCACACAATTTTGTCAAATAAAATATTAAGGGAGCATTCATACTAGAGCAGTTCAAATACTTCGTTACAGGATCACCTTCTAGTCAGATAGAATGGATGGATATGGAGTTTATAAAATCATAAGAAAAGGAGAAAGTAACAAAAAAGTTACATCTACTCTTAAGGAATAAAATATTCTCTCAGCATTTCCATGGAAGCATTATAATAACAAAGAAGAGGAGAACGACATATGAAATCGAGGTGTGGGTCATGAATAAACGAACGCTGGAAAAATTAAAGTCGTGCAAGTGACTCTTTGGAGAGGATGCTAACGTTTGACACTGAAACATCATGAAAAGTAATAGAGAGACGATGGATGTAGTGCTTTATCCGATGCATACATTTAAAAAATCAAGCATGATTGATAAAGCCACAGATTCGGTGTCATGGCGTCAATGTGCTGCGGATTAGAGTTGACAATTTCACGCAGACTTATAGATGACCCAATGCTTTTATTATGAACATGGATATTGTAAATAATCTTTTCCTCCCAATCCTCAAAAATCTTGGATACATGTCGTTAAATATCGTTCGCATGCACGCTTAAACCACATACATACGTATGTATTGTGACCGTGGTTACAAACACTCCTTAATATTCCCGTTAATTATATATATCCGAGCAAGGTGATGTTATATTTGAATTTTCCAGCACCGATGGAAGAGTAAAGTAATTCGACTACTCTCTCTACCCTTCCCCTTCGCGATATTTGTAAGCTTGTATGCAGACACACCCACGCATCCATGTTGTGTGCGTCACCGGTGAGAGGTAGTATACCTTTTTTTCAGTTACGCACCCAGGACCCATTAAATGGAGTAGGGGGTGGGAGGGTGGAGTCAAAAGACCCATTTGGCCCTGGAGCTCGTAATCTTCTGTGAGGACCTTAAAATTTTATTTTTAACTCCAAAATAAAAAAATAACTGTGTATGTTATGTCAAGTGGATAATATTTTCAAGGGAAAGGTGATAAACCAAGAACTAATAAGTTTCGCGGTTCCGGGGGTTTCTTTGTGGAATTTTTCAGTGGTGGACGAAAAATGAATGAAGTTCGTTGATTCCACAACATAAAATTTTTTTAAATTCAACACACCTGAAGATGACACCAAGTGTTGAAACTCGGCCCGTGAAATAAATCTTATCTTGTGGAATTAACCAAGTTAATTCATTTTCCCTACATCAAACGAAGAACAGATATTTTGAAAAAAAATTACGTTTTTTTTTAAATCCTGGTTCTGAATTTTTAAAAATATTAATATTCCATAAAAGTGAGTGAGTTTCACGTTTCTGTTTTTTTTCGGTGTAAAGTAACCATCACGGAGATCTAAATGCGATTTTACATAACTCTTCATTACAGGTGGCTTAAAAAATCAAAGGAAATCTTCCTGTTTCCTTCGACGTACCGGTGTGGGACCATGGCCGTCGTAACCTCCGTTGTACTGCAAATATCATCTCGATCTCACCCTTAGTACGGTACACCATCTGGTTCGGAAAGAAAGTATGCATCCGCAAGAAGGGAGTTGGAGTAATCAAATCTCCAGTCCGCATCCCTATACGGTCGTCGACGTGCTTTTTAATGATGTCACGCGTAAGGCACTGATGATCCTACCGGAAGGGTGAGGGATTCCCCACATGGTGCGCTCCGATTTAACACAGTCTAAACAAGACTCCCTCTCCGGAAGAGATTTCGCCCTCTCACCCAGTAGCCCTCTCTCTCTGCCCCTCCCCCAATCCCTCCTCATCTTTCTCCCTCTCTCTCTCTCTTAAACTCCAGCCATTTCTCCACATATCCAGCACGGCAGCTGTTCCAGCCCCCTCCCCTCAGCCTCGAGACTACTCCTCCTTCCCCCCGTTTCTCCCCATTCTCCATCTACTTCGCTCCCTCCTCCCATACCCCTATTCCAGCCCGCATACCCCCTCCTCTTCCCACACGCAGTTCCTAAGAACCCTTTCCAGCACCAACGCCGCTATCTCCCTCGACCGGAGGGCCCGGAAATCATCTTTCCACCGAGGGACTCCAGTCACCCAGTCACAGTTTAAAGCATAAGTCGTCTTAACCTCCGAGCGAGGAGCTGAGGTGCTGTGAGGCTAAGGGGTAAGTGATCATTGCCGCAAAAAAATTAATTAAATCACACCGAATCCTTATTTGGTGGCTCTAATTTAGAGAGGATGCGCAGTGGTGGACGAAATATCTTCATTAGTCATTAATATTCCATTTTGGTCGTGCAGTTAATAGAAAAAATCTACCGGTGAAAGAATGCGACACAGTACAAATTTTCGTTTACTTTCGGGTTATATTTTTCCTTACGACTGTTGAGTTTCACGGTAAGTTGAGCTGCGTTTGGGATTAAAAGTGCATTCTGAAAGTCATGCCATGACTTTTTCTCTGTGCTCTGTCCATAAAATACCCGTCGGGCAGGGCGATGAAAGAGTTGTAGGGAGGGGAGGGGGGGGGGGGGGGATCGGGGTTATATCCCGACGCCCTTCGAAAATATTTTAG
>WURS02210412.1:0-20185 GCA_011762765.2 Rhinocypha anisoptera | reverse complement strand
GAGAGAAGTGCGGCGTAGGTTGTCAGACTTGCTCAAGTTTCAATGGCCCGAATCTCGGGCCCCTTTGGAGCCTGGGAAACCAAAGTCTCATCCAATTATACTTTTCTCAAAAGGACCCTTTTTGTAAAGTTTCAGCTTTTTTGGTGCCCGGGAAGTATACTAAAAATTTTGTGATGACAGACAGACGGACGGACAGAAAAATGAGATTAATAGCAGGGCTTTTACAGCAAAGCTGTCTCTCACCCTGCTAAAAACCTCGATATTTTAAACATGCCATATCGGTTTCAAGCTTTTCTTTTGAGACCATTTTCTTATGAAAACCCAATATGGTTCTTTATTTGATTTATTTTGTTTTAAATTTTTTAATCTCTAAAAATATGATAAAACAAAAAGTAAAGCAAATTATAAAATAAATGTTGATAATACTAAATCAATTTCAAGTTATACCAAGTTTTTCTTACAATTATATCATGCAATTATGAAATTTATTGGAAAGTTCACATAAAATTGACATGGAAAGTGATTTGAATTAATAAGATATATGATATCAAATATAGATATATGATATTAAAATAATTTTGCTTATATTTAATTTAACTAATAACACTATATTTGTTTTAAAATTATTAAATAATTGATCAACTTTTAGGTAAAGTAATCATTTTTGAAATATACGTATTTTACTGTAAAACTGCTTCACTGCAAAGGTATGTGCGCCATCTGATGGACATATTTTGAACACACACTAAAACGAATTTTGTTTAAATTTCTGCATCTTTAACACTATCAAAAGCCATTATCAATACAATATTAACCGAATTTTTGTACTTTTATTTCAATAATGATTTGAGTATATATTATTACTATTAATTAATAAAATAAAAAACAAAAATACAAATGAAACAAAAAAATTAAATGATAAACACTAAAATAATAACAAAAAAAATTAATTATTGGAAAATTTATATTAATTTGCTAAATAAAAGTTTTAATTATTTGTTTGTGTTGTTAGGGTAGAATTAACAAAATAAAAACAAAATTGAGAAAAAATTGCTTTTACACGTATTTACGTGTGTGTGTGTGTGTGTGCATGTGTGCTCAATTGACCAAATGTGGTAGTTTCAAGGCATCACAATGAACTGGATAAAAGAGTCTAATCAAAACCAGTCATTGATTCGAGTGATGGAAAACTCCAAAACTCATAGCCACTGATGACCGCGTACACGTCAGGCATCGGTCGGTTGTTATTCGGTCTCTTCAGATCCCACGACTTGAATTGACGTCCTTCGCGATACAAAGAGCCAGTTGGAACGCAAAAGTTGGGACGAGTGCGACTCGGATACTCGGGCGAAGTCAGATGGCGTTGGATTGAAGGCCGAACATATGGTCTAACCCGAGACTTTGTCGGTTTCTGACGGACCAATCCCTGTGAAGTTGAGGGCTGCGGATCCAAAATAGCGCTCGAAGTACCTTCACCAGAATCGGAAATTTCTGGGCGATGAACTGGCCCTGGCAGATTACTATCACTAATAGCGTTTGCATTGCCAATCTTCTTTTTAGTTTTGTTATGCTTACTACGGCCAGCCTGACTCAAGGAAACGTTAACCTCTCCAACCTGTGCACCACTAGCATTGGCATTATTAATCATGCCAGTGACAACAGTCTCGTTGACAACCAACTGATTGTTGACCTGTCCTGTTGTTTCTTCACCACCAAAAAGATTGACGGGTTGAAAGTCGCGAGTACGAAGATCGTCGGACCAGATGACTGGAGTTCGGCGATGGTCAGCCTCTACGTTGAGCATCACAAACAGCTCCCCCTGACAGTCATCGCATTCGCACGAGCGTAGATGACGTTCCATCGACTCACCTCTCTTCACTTGCTTGGCTCGAGGCATGTTCGAGGGCGAATCGGATGAAAGTGAAGAATCCGAAACAGCCTCGTTGACTTTGCTTGTTGCCAATTGTTTACCATCAACAATCACTTGATTTTTACGCTCAGTAGCAGCAGCAGCAGCAGTTGAATCATCTTTTTCAACTTTACTTATCTCAACACTTCCTACATGTTGGGCGCCTTTATTGCCATTAGTGGCGTTCACCTCGCCAGTGCCACTTGACTCAGGTTTAGCAGCTTCCACGTTCGGTGAACTCTTAGTCTTAGATAACGATGAGTTAGAGTTGACCACAATTGGTGCCAAAGTATGCGACACTCCAGGTTCGCAGCATGCACAGTGAACTCCGCTTCGTGATTTGCTCTCACGAGTCAATCGCTCTCGGGACAAATCCATAGTTCAAATCTAGTGTGAGGTAAACAAAAACCAAAACTGCAAAAACTGAAATTGATTAATTTTTCAATTTAAATAATAATTTTGTTAAAAAATTATTAAATAACTAAGGAAATTTAAAAAATTACCATCCAACTATGTGAAATAATTTTATAAGAACTTATAAGACATTTTTTCTATTGTTTTTCTGCTATCCGTTTTAAATAAAATTGAATAGCTCAAAAATGAAACAAAATAGGAAATAATTAATTAAACATTTAACATTATAAAACAAAATAAAAAAGAGACTATAATTAAAAACATGAATAGTAAACCACAAATGTAAAATATAAAAAGAATTATGAGCTTTTCACCATTCAACCATGAATTGCATTGCATACAAAACCCATTCATTAGCAAACTTTTAATTTATTCATACTATTATTATTTCTTTATGCAGTCTATTTAATTATATAACTACAGAAGAACCACTTTAACACGTCGTCTGCGATGCTTTTTGTAATTTTATTAGCTTTCCACTGCTTCCTCTTTATTCATTTTATGTTTAATTTATTTAATATCAATTTCAATTGTGAACCACCAGTGTATACTAGTGCTTGCTTAAAATGCATTTTTAAATTTTTGTAATGATGAAATTATACCAAAGAAACACCACAAACTGTGCATTTTTAATTAGAACATACTTGTTTAACACAAGTATTTTAGCTACATAAATTTTTTAAATTATTCTAATTCAACTAATTAAATAATAAAATATAAAAAATATCATATCTTTACTTAGAAATCGTAGGAAAAACCAACATGGTGAATTTATATAAAAGAATTTCAGAAAGTTTTGTTGTTAAACAACACTATCAAAGTAACGTGTTTCTAGAAACTTTCTTTTAGAATTAATTTTTCCACAATCCCTACTTTACTAAATGATGAAATTTAGTTTTCTATATTAAATTATCAAGATGTCGATTAATGTTTAAACGCTATCAAGTATAATTTAACTACATTCTAAACATTGAATAAATCTTACTTGAAACAATGGAAATTGTTTAAAAACAAAGAAAATAGTGTAAGATGAAAAAATATTAAGCGAAAGTGACAAATGAAAAAGCTACCAATTTTCTTAATTTATCTTTAAATCTTAATTAAATTGTCTTTGTTCTAAAAAATAATTAAATAGTTAATTTAATAGCTAGCTTAATTAAATTGTATAAATAATCTTAGTAGTATAGAAAGGTAATAAGTCATTCCCTTAGCAAATTGTCAATTTGTGTTTTCCCATTATAAACTATTAAAAACTGCTAAGTTTACAACAATGAAAATATATTTATTTTATTTTATTAATATAATACAAACCATTTTTTACAATTTTGTAACATAGAGTCACATTTTTTAATAATCATTGTTTTAGACAATTTTCTGTCCTTATCTCTTTTGATCTACAAAGCTAAATTTTAATCTCACTATTCTTTTATTATAAGTACACCTTGAAGGCTTAGTAAACAACGCAAATTATTATGCTTATATATCTTAAAAATAAATTATTAATTAAAGTAAAAAATATTTTTTTTGTTGACTCTCTTTTGTAGTTTTTTCATTCTCTCTATCAAACACATCCCGAGGGTGTTTATTTTTCCATTCAGTCATTATGATGTCCCTTTCCGAACAAAAATCCGCTATATATTGAGACTGACCCAAAAAACCCTGTGGTACCGCAGACATGTCGCCCACACACACACACACACACACACACACACATAATACACACACAATTACACAAACAATAAAAAGACATAAAGAGCGAGAGACAAGCTCATCATCATAACTATAACCAGAAATGAGAACATTGAGTGTGTAATGCGTGTAGTGCTAAAGTGGGAAAACAAACATTCGCGCGGGTCTTAGATAAACCAATCAAACGGGAGCGGGTAACACGGTTAACGAGTCTTTCCTTGTCTCTCTCTCAAATCACCTGCGTCTACCTTTCTAACTCTAATTCTCTTTTTTCACCCTTTCTCTTCTTATCTCTATCTTTTTCTTCTTTTTATTCGCATTCTTGTCTATATTATAGTTTTTTCTCGTTATCTTAATCTATCTATCTTGATCACTTATTCTTTCTTTCTCTCTTCCTGCTTATATGTTTATGTGTTTGGGTGTAGGATAGATTGAAAAACATAATAACATCAAAAAACGGAAAAACATGACCATTAATGATCATGATCATGATCATGGTTGGAATAGTGGTAATAACCATAAATCTCTCTCTTTTTTCTCTTTCCCTATCAATCTTGTTTCTTTCATTATTTCCAACTTTCTCTCATTCACTCCACTACTCTCTCCTGTTTCCGTTCAGCCACTCATTATCTCCATTTTAACTCGCTAGGGTCTATTACCAAAAAAAGCAAACTTGGGTTTTACTTTGATGTCTGGCAAAATTGGTTATTCCACTAGGCTCCATTTGTGATTCATCTCGTAAGTGTCTCAGTAAAAAAAAACAAACTACGCTAACCATAATTCATCTATTCTCTCTTTCTTATCATGGCATTTTAGATGCTTTCAATTTTTGGCTTATAATCCTACAATTTTAACAAATTCAGCTTATAAGCGTTGTTTTTTAAATGTTTGCTTATAAACTTACATTGTTTAAATTGAAAGTCTATTACAAAGACTTGTCGAGTTATTACCAGAAACGCGCTCAATGTTGGGTTATAACCAGACAGTATTTTTAACAGTAAAGGATAGCTAGCCTATATGGTTCTCTTTGTTGTATATTCGCAACAAAGCGAATAATCAGATAAATAGAACCAATCTTGGGTTATTATCTTTAAGTTACCCGTTTTCCCTTTTTCGTTTCAAGGAAAAAACAATAGAACGCGTAATCTTCTTTTTTCTCTCTCACTCTCTTTCACTCTCACTCTTACTTCACTGGCATACACTAACTTATTTTTGCTCTCTTTTCTCTTCCTTTTTCTTTCTCTCTTTCCTTTATCATATAATGTCACTTATCAATTGAGATTCCGTGACACTCGAGCAATTTCTGCCAACTGAATCCAACATACACACTAAAAGTACTTCCCCTCGTAGCGTTAGTAGTTCCAGTGAACACCTAATCAAAGTAAAAGTTTTTTTCCTACAATTTTCCCTTGTTTCGATTAAGTATTTTATTGTGTAATCTAATGTGTCACATACACACACATATATATAGACAACAAAAACAACAACACATGAAAATGTCAACATTTTATACTTAATCTTCTTTGTTTGTCAAGTTTTGCAATTGCTATTGTTTCTTTCGGTTCCAAATTCAATTTTTCTCAACAAATAAAATAAATTTTTTTATTTAATTTTTTCTATTTATGTTTTGGTTACTCTCTCACATTCAATGATTATATTATATTTTATTTTTTCAGTATAGATTTTAAAATTCTTATTTAATACGATTTGTAAATTTTTCAATTCCATGTACCATACCTCTTTATTTGGTTGTTTTTCATATATTTTGTGTAATATATAAATTCATCTTTTTTGTTATAATGTACTTTATATTTTTTTATTTCTTTTTTGACAAATTTAATAGTTTTTTATTAAATTTTTCAAAAATCATTTCTAACATTTTTCTTATATTTTCCTTTTATTTTTTGTTTTATTTTTTTTAAATAAATGTACTTATACTAAATCTTAAATCAATAATTCTAAAATCCAATTCTTCTTACTGCACACATTAAATATAATAATAAAACGACTATTCCTTATTAACTTTTCCCCGTAAATTATCATAAATGTATTTTAATGGATAACAAAAATCAAATTACATTCAAAATGTGAAAGTTCCCTTTATTTCTGAATTTAAATGTTATTACCAACAAACTTATTAATATTAATATATATTATATATAATACCAAATGTTAAAAATCACATTTATTTTTATATTCAAATAATCAGACTATAACTTATTTTAAATATATTTATATTAAAAACCCAATGTTATATTATTACAATTTGAATATTAATTTATGTTTAAAAATATACCTCAATATTTAAAAATATTTAATTATGCATAAATTATACTATATGCTAATAGTTTACGTAAATTTGGCGTAAGTCTTTTTGTATATTTTAAAATAATAATTTTTTAATTTTAAAAATTAAGAATAACAACTAGTAAAACGTACTTTGAGGTGAAGTAAGACAAGTGTTGCTGATGGGTTGGTATCTGTTAGTGCACGTTGAAATGCACTCGGTCCAAAATCTTCAGAGATAGGTGAGAGTAAGAGAGAGAGAGAGAGAGAGAGAGAGAGAGAGAGAGGAGAGAGAGAAAGAGAGAGAAAATGAAAATGTGTTTGAATAAGGTTGAGTAAGTAAACGCCAAACAGGTTGAGTCGTGTGAATCTTGAAGTGTTGTCCGCGCTGCTGCTGGCATCGATCTGGTCTGTCGATCCGAGTTGGTCGCCAGTCGAGTGGTAGCCCGAATGATCCCCGAAAAAGTGAGAGTCCGCGTCACAGTGAGAAAGAGAGTGAGAGTGAGTGAGTGAATGAAAGTGAGAGAGAAGGAGAGAGAGAGTATGTCTCTGGTCTCGGGACCGGCGACTGGTTCCGCGCGCTTTCTTGGGCCTCGTTTTAGATATATAGCGCAGATGAGGTGCGAGATGTGTGAGAGCAGTGAAACTTGCTTCAACACTGGCCTCGATATTTCTTGTCGCTGATTGAGTGAGAGTTTCTCTCTCTTTCTCTCTCTCTCTCTCTCTCTCTTCTTTAAGCTTCAAAGTAAAGCACAAAAGAGTCCAAAGATAAGTATAAACAATAAGATAGATTGGAAAATGTCCGAGTGTGTGTGTGTGTGTGTGTGTGTGTGTGGAAAATCAACCAATCGTAGGACTATCCAAATTGGACCAAGCGCAAAGCAATTGATGGTATTAAAGCTTGATGGCCAACCAATCTCTCTCTTTCTCTTTTCCTTTCCCTTTTCCTCTTTTTTTCTTCTCTCTCTCTCTCTCTCTCTCTTTCTCTATCTCTCTCCCTTTCTCCCTCCCTCTCTTTCTTTTTCTCATTTTCTCACTCATTCTCTTAATTTCTTACTCATTCGCTGGGGCCAACAAGGATTATCACATTCAGAGTTTGATTATATTTATGATGATGATGATTATTATTATTATTATTATTATTGCACCATCATACCAGAGCAGATCTCGGTTGTCATGACATTTGTCATTTTCCCCTTTCATTACACACACAGAAAAAGAAAGAGAATGAAAGTGAAAAGCAAAGACATAAAGTCAAAATAAAAGAGATAGACATTTTGATTAATAATTTATTATTGACTTTAAATAATTAATTAATCAAAAACATAATTGCACGTTGAGTGTGTTTGTGTTGCTTTCCTATTGCGCTCACTTTATCTATTTTCTGTCATTTTCTGTTTTCATGTCTTTTATTATATTTATTATTATTATTATTATTTATTGTCTTATTCTTTTTGTGATCAATGAATAAACTATATATATTTAGATCATTTTTCTTTTATTATTTTCTTTAATTCAATTCATTAATCACACAAACAAGCCAATAACTTATAATATACAATTACAGTCAAACTATAATTTATTTTTTATTAATTTATGAGAAAATAAGGAAGAAGTAAAATATAATAATAATTGTAATAGTAATATTTATGTAAGATTTTATGTGCTTTAAACTTTTGGTGTGAAATTTAGATAAATTTAAGAAACAAAATTTTCATTGGTTTATATATCGGGATTATTATTATTTATTTTCATTTTAAATTAAATTAGAACGTGAATATTGACATGATGCTGACATTTTAATATTTAATTTACTTACCGTTTTCATATTATACTGGTCAAAATATTAATGGTTAATGTTATGTAATTTATTCGGTTAATAATCAAAGAATTCCTAAAATTAATTCATGCACACTTAATTAACGTCTAAAGAATTGACGTTTAAATTAACGCATAAAGATAATTTAATTAAATTAATTGAAATTAATCACTAAATTAACTTAGTTTATTGAACTGTGATTTAACTAGTTGGATAATAATTTAAAATAGTTTGAATTTGACTTAACTTATATATACTCAGTGTCATCAATTTTAATTAATTAAATTTAATTTATACTGATTTGACGTGTGAAAAATGAGAAAGTTCTTGCTTTTATATTATTTATTTAAAAATTATTCAAAAAGTCAATCATTTTGATAAAATAAATAGTATTTGAAAGAAAATGAGAAAACCAGAATAAATAGAGAAAAATAAATAGTGAAATTTGTTCAAAGAAATCAATAATTTATAAACAGGTCTCAAATGTTTGATTAAGTTTGTTTGCTCACTTTATTTCGCAAGTACGAATCAACATCAATGAAACTTTGATTGAAACTCAATCACCAACTCCAATGGAAAGTGTGATTATTAACCAAATAAACTTAAATTTGGTTTTAAAATAAACTTAATTTATATTTCAATTATATTATTATTTTGATGCCAGTTTTGATTTAACATTGATTTCACATTTCACTCACTCTGTATAGTAAATTGAGATAAAGTGCGAGCCTTCGGTTTCTTTCTTTCTGTTGACTGACTTTCTCGGTCTTTTTGGTCCACTCTATTGATTGAATGTGGGCTTATATGTATATATAGAATTCCACTTGGAACAAACACCTCTGAGTGCCGGCAGACTCTCTCTCTCTCTCTCTCTCTCTCTCTCTCTCTCTCTCTCTCTCTCTTTACGTCACTGCTTTAACGACTTTGTTAGAATCACTTTCAAGCATTTAGTCGTTTTCGTCTTCTCGTTTTGTTTCTTCTCTCTTACTTTCTCTCTTTCCGTTGCTCTAGGTTTTCATTTTTTCTTCTATTTCTAACAAATTTATTATTCTTTTTCACACTTTTTCTTGTACTCTCTCAAGTACTCTTTGTCACTTTCTCTCTCCCACTCTCCATCTCGCGCTTTCTCTCGTTCTCTCCTATTGCGGTTCTATATAGGCATCTTGAGCCAAATTTACCCCCTTTGGGTCAATGATGGCACCCAACGAAATAGGTCGCCAAATTGCTCGGAGACGTCTCAGCACGGTTCAAAACACACCAGAAAGTTGCCAAGCCAAAGACTGGACTATTTCACTTTCTTTCTCCCTTTCTCTTTCTCTCTCTCTTACTCATATTTTTTCTCTCTTGAATCAGTTTCAGTGGTGAGTTATTTTTATCAATTTCCACAGAAATCTATTCTGCTAAACATGCTATTACATCACACATCTACACGAATAATTCCAATTCAACAACGTTAATTAGTTTTTTCTTGTTATTGCTTCTGGAACATGAGACGAGTGTATTTGTGTTTATATTTTATCTTCAACTCCCCGAACAAGTGAAACCATTTACTCACATCAACGTTCACTCAACTCTATTCATTATCAGTAAATCCAAAAGTGTTTTTCAAACTCAAAATCATTTCGGTTTGTTTTGATAGGATTTGGTTTAGCCGTTTTTGCTAAGCCTTGCTATTCCAGCAATTATTTTAGAACTAAAGTAAATAAAGAGATTTTACATTTCAATTATACGATGAACAAATAGATAATAGGATTGATGATTACGTCACCAGGCTCGCAAACCCTTAGATCAACAATGATGGACATATTACCATCTATCTATATATATAAACCCATTGTAGATAGACATTGCGATGTATATAAAGCAGTAATAATAATAATTTAAACTTAATTTGTTTTTAATGAAAACCTCGGTTGCTAATTTTGTTTGCTTAACCTCCACTTTTTTCTTTTATTTATTTTCTGTTTACATATGAAGTTTTTATTTTTTCACAAACTCCCATCAAAAATGAAACTTTAACAAATTATAATTAATTTGGCGTAATAAATTAGCGCTATTGAAAATAATTAAACACATCATTAAAGCTCATCGCAGTGTATGTGTGTGTGTTTACAAATTAGACATCAAAAATGAGTTCCGAAGTGAAAAAGGATGTTGAAAAAAAGAAGGTTGAAAAGAATTGCAAATCGAGTGGTGACGAGGAGAACGAAGAAGAGGCCATCTACATTCTGCTCAAGTCTCACCTGCCGGAGAATCGACAAGCACTGCACGAGTCCTCGGTCAACCTCGACAAGATTGCTGACTACTGCGAAGCCAACTACTTTCAGGTTAGTGTTGCCACTCAATTTCCTTCTTTTGTCTCCATTTCCCTTTGAACTTGGTCATTTCGCTGACATTTAGTTGCAGCACACGCTTGTTTGCGTGATTAAGTACACTTTCAAACACTCTTTTTTTCCGATTGCCCTCACTTACTTATACTATAAATATTTATTTATTTATTTTTATTTATTGTTTTTCTATATACGTTTAACCCTTTCGCTCCCTACTGCTCTATCGGGACGTATGTGTCCCGGTTATTCAATTAACAACATAAGGCTTATCTTTTACCGATAATCTTTGGGATCGAAAGAGTTAAATAATTATTTTAATTTATTATATTTTCACATTATGTATGTTACCGGCCAAGTAGACAAACTAACTAATTTGCCTAGGCCCAATTGTATTTTTTAATTTTACAATTCAAGTACAACTTTGACTAGGCAAGGGGTAACTTTGCCGGTTTGTCTATTTGCCCGGTAACACACAGAGTTTTTCAAATATAAAAGTTTAATATTTCTAACCAAAATATTATTTTCTGATTAAGAAGAATTTTCTGAACAAAATGCTGTATTTCACTAAATCAAAGTTTATTTAACCCTTTCGTTCCTGAAGGCGCTATCGGGACGTATGCGTTCCACTCATTCAATTAGCAATATAAGGCTTATCTTTTACTGATAATCCTTGGGATCGAAAAGATTAAAAGCGCAAAAGTTTAAAATAACGTGTCTTGAAAGTGTTTATATCGATTTTGGTTAAACAAAACAATTTAAAACTTTAAACTTATGCTAATGAAAACATTTTTAAAACTATGTTGACAAACAGGTTTCTCATTAAAACCATTGATTTTCAAATTGCTCTTTTGGTAGATTTTTACTTTTTCTGTTACATTTTTCTCGAGATAGGAAATTAACTTGATTTAGTGAAAGATAGCATTTTGTTCAGAAAATTTTTCTTAATCAGAAAAGAATATTTTGGTTGAAAACTATGATTTACGAAAACACTGTGTAACATGTATATTGATTAAGTTTAAAATTTTCTAAAATTTCAAAGTGTTAAGAATTCGATTCTAAAAATTTAGTTTTCCGTGACTTCAAAGTCAAAATATGATCATTTATAATGATTTATTTCGTTTATGTTATTTTTTTATGTTTGTGAATTTTATTGAAGACTTACTTTATTTAAGCAATTCATGCATGACACACGCTTGTTTGCGTGATAAAGTTCACTTCTTATTTTTATTATTATTGTTATGGCAATTATTATTACACTATACTAAAAAGAATATGTAAACTTATAATTTATGAAACTGTCAATTTTTATTATTGTTAGTTTTTAAATTTTAAAATAATAATCAAACATATTAAAATTGCCTGGTTTTACTTTTTGTTTTACCCAATTAAAATGTATTTTTAAATTATTTTTATGTTTATATTTTTGCAAGATTGCTTAGGCTTAATTAAATCATTAAAGTTATTCTAGAACGTAGGAAAAACAATAAAAAATAATCACACTATTATAAAAATAAATGCATACAGTGCCAATATAAGAGCAATGGTGATTGTAAATAGACTAGTATTAACACTGAAAATTAAGATTTTACTATAAGAGACATAAGGCTTACGATAAGCCCGCATTCATCCGTCCTTTTTAAGTTTAACTTTGAAAATTTTAATTTAAATTAATCGATACAGACTAGTTTAATTAAAATAAAATATTGTTAAGAATATTGTTGTGGCTAACTGTTCCTTAGGTTTTAACAAAAGTTGACTTTTAGGGGACAGATGAATACGGACCATAGTTTAGTCTAATGATTTAGTTCAATTGAATTTTTGTTGCTTGTAATTTAAGAATACAAAAAAAATTTATATTAATTATTATGTAACTTTTTTATGTTAAATTTGTCCACAATCTAAACATTCAAAAAATTTAGAAAAATAAACAAAATGATAAAATAAATTAATAAAAAATCAAATCAAAAACAAGTTTCCATGGTTTTTAAATTATAAATTTTAGTCGCGGGACAATAATTTTAGAATTAAATTAATTGTTTTATTTTTAAATTCAATAAAAATAAAAATAAATGTTTTAAATAAACTCGTCAAATTTTTTAATGACACGTATTAATTTGATCTATTTCTAAACCTTGAATTGTGTTGCTCTACTTTATTCATTTAGTTTGTGTCGCTTAAGTCAATTTAATATTTTTCATATAATTTAAAATCAAAGTTTTCCAAAATAGTATATTATGTTTTTGGTATAAAAATGCACATTTAATTTGTTTACTTATTTAAGAATCCTCATCAATCGGAAGCGTTGAATCTCACTAAAAGTTACACTCAGCGTGCTCTAGCTTCAATAGCCAGCCAAATCTTTACCTATGCCTCCAACATCTCGGCAGCAGTGAATCTGTTGGAACAACAAATGGACTCGCTGCAAAGTCAAACGCACTATGTCGGGGCACGTCTCCAGTTACACCGAGAAAAGAATGACCGGCGCGACATTGGCAAGCTAACCAGACCCAAACATGTGTCGAGTCAACCGCCCATAATCTATCCGGTGGAGAAACCAAAACCACCAAAGAAGATGAGCTACGTTCATGAGTCGATCGACTACTCGGTGTTGGATGGCATTGGTATTGGTGCCAAGGTGTATGAGGGAAAGGCTCGCGGCAGTGGAGGAAGCGGCGATCGGTGGATGCCACACGTCAAGAGTGCCACGCTTCGACCTTCCAAATCGTCGAACCTGGCCAACATAGCTCCCGATGGTGTGTATGGTCGCACTCCAGCCCCAACCATGCGTCCACCCACCCCACCTACCACTGGGCACTTTAGCACTTTGACCCGAGGCGGCAAGGAGTATCGCAGTTTGCACGCACCTCGCCCACCGCCAGTGATTGCGCCACCAACACTGCCGTCAAACTACGCCAAGTCAGAGGTCACCAAGTCAACACAACCCTCAACAACACAGCAACCGACACTGCCAGCGGAAACCAACAATCAGATCAGTAATCATCGAAGCAATCAATCGCAATCACAGTCAATCAATCAGACAAATCAACCAAACCAAAGCAGCGAGAAGCAGCAAGAGAAACTAACACAGCCAGCAAAGAAAAGCGTCAAGATTTCGAACAACCCGTTTGAAACGGAAGGCGACGAGTCGATGGACGGCGAGGAGGAGAGCGATCGCATGCCCTACAATTGGGTACCTCCTAACTACATCGAAAAAGGTATGGCCCGCATTTTAGACAAACACAAACTTAGATTTGAGCGCGCTTTGCGAAACCATTTAGATCATAACATTTAACAAGTGGAACAGTGGTGCCAGTAGCAATGACTTTTGTTTTCTTAATGGCACAATTGACAGTACTGATTGAAATAATTTTACATTTTGATTGATTGATCAATTGATTGGTGTTGTCTGCTTGGCGGTGTTCTTTTCTCGATGTCAATCGATGTATCTGCACCCAGTGGTGGCCATCTACGACTACTCGGCAGACAAGGACGACGAGCTGTCGTTCCAGGAGAACGCAGTGATCTACGTTGTGCGCAAAAACGAGGATGGATGGTGGGAGGGAGTGCTCAACGGCATCACTGGACTCTTCCCTGGCAATTACGTCGAACCGTGCATGTGAGGTGTCACATTCTATCTCTTAAAACATGTGGTCACTTAGGTCAACAAAAAGTTTGATTCGTATTACTACTACACATAGCCAAGACAGTCCAATTTCAAACTGGCAAGTGAGTTTTAAAAAAATAGTGTTTAATTTTTACTAGAATATAATCAATTTTTGATTCAAGTTAACCTCTTTATACTAAAATTTGACCTTTTATCGAACTAACCTGCTTAAAATTTAGCCCAACCGTTTTCTGTGTGTAACGTCAATTTTTAAAAACTTAAACACGGGGCTTGTTTTAATACCGACTCTGTCAAAATACTGAACGTGTTAAAGGTTAAGTTAAAATTGAGATTAAAAATTAAGCAAGGTTTTTTGTTTTTTTTGCAATATATATTGAAGCGTTATAATTTGTTATCATTGTTTCCAGTAGTAAAGTAACGTTACATTTTATTATGGGGACAACTAAAATTCTTTTTATCGCAAATACCTAACTGGTTTAATTAGTAATTTTTAAAAGTGATAACAAATAATTTAATCATAAAATTACTTTGAAATTAAATACGAGATATATATATTGTTTTAAATAAAAAAACTAAAAAGTAATTAAAATCAAACTATTTCTTGACCCATATGACTGTTTAGCACTGTTTGTAGTCTTTCTCTTTAACTTACACAAACACGCACATACACATACAAACTTCAATGTCTACAACATGGAAAACATAAAACTCACTTGAAGGCTTCATCGTGACCTTTTAGCAGCAAACTTCAACCAATTAACCTTATATCTTCATTGCCCTTTGAACATTATATTATAATATCACTTGTTTTTGTTAATTGTTTTTTATTTATTATTATTCATTAAGTTTTTATTCTAATTTGTTTGTTTCTGATAACATTCATATGATTGTTTGTTTTCTACAGCAATTAATTGTTTTTCTTATGTTACCACAAAAACCCATGTTAATGCAAAATTATTTCCAAATGTACCCTTAAAAAACTTATAAAATGAACTCAAAGTACAAAATTAGCCTGTTTGCCTGACATAAGATAAAATATATTTGCATTGTTTTCAACGTTTTATTATTATTATTATTTTGCTATATTTGCAATTATCTTATAATTATTAATAAAATTTAAAAATAAAACCAATTAATTAACTTAATTAATTTCATGTTTAATCACGTTTTTGGTAAACTTGCAATGTAGGATTTCATATTGTTCATTATATTGCTTTATTTCTTTTTAATAAATTTAATCTATTTTTTAATTCTTTCAATTTATCCTTATTCTCATTTGTCTATTTTTTTCATTTTTTCTATCATCCAGGGAAATATTTTCTATCAATAAAATTAATGAAAATTCTTAGAAAAGTGCAAGTTTGTGTATGTGTGTTTATTTTGCACATTTTTTAACTTATGAAATTGGATTGATAGTAAGGAATAAGGGAAAGAGAGAGATAAAATGAACAACCAAAAGTGCAACCAAACACCGAACATCATTAGGGCGAGAAAAAATAGCAGTAAAAATAAGTTTATATAGAAAAAAACAACTATGCAACTCGGCAAAATTGTGCGATGGTAATGTTTTCATCATTGAGTTTTTTCTAGAGTGCAACCCCCGACGACAACAACGCAAAATTGTATGTGTGCTAAGAAATATGAGTAAAAAGGAAAATAGAGCTTAATTAAGTGTGAAAGAGTAATAGAATAGTAGGGAGAAAGAAAGATGGAAATAAAGTAGAACAATAGAGCTACAAGTCATTCAGCGGACACTCGGCAATTGTTGAAAAATTGGTTGAGACAGCAAGAAAGAGAGAGAGAGAGAGAGAGAGAAAGAGAGAGAGGGGAGGGAGAGAGGGGGAGGGAGAGAGAGAAAGAGAGAGATAGAGAAAGTGTAGAAGAGAAAGTCGCTCAACATGCATGACTGCACACTTACATACTTACTTACTTTCTGAACTGGAGCAATATCCTTTTGGCATCTGGTTCAGGGTTAATCAAAATCGGTTTATCTCTTTCTATATCTCTTGAACACTGTGGAAAAATGTGCGAGTGTGCGTGTAAACCTGAGAACAATTGTCGTTGGTCGGGCTTGTCAAGGTTTGCCTGGGTCACCTAAGCCGAGGGAGCACTTTTAGGGATATTTGGGTCAATGAGCCGGATAGATAAGTTGGTACATTGGGTCAATTGATCACGTTGGTTTATGCATATGTATATGTGCATATTTGAAATCTGGTAAGACTCCCAGTTTGGTTGTATGTCAAATTTATCTTAATTCAAGCACTTACTTTTTATCTCATTTTTAATTTAAATTATTGGAATATTTACATTTAATTTAGCATCACAATAAATTCCAGTCGCCCTTCGAAACGGTATTGTGTTTTTATCAAAAACTTCCAAAAATAATCCAATGTTAAAACACAGTACTAACTTTTATTGATGTTGCCTATTTAAAGAGTGTTCAACGTGGTCAAATAGAAGTATTAGTAGAACATTTATGTATTTAAATCATTAAAATTCAATCTATTTTGATTTGTGCGCATCTAATTATTGATTAAACCAATTTATTCTTTTAACCAAATTTGAAACTTTTCTAGAACAATACTTAGATAAACTATGTTAGTTGTATACTCTTTTCATTTCTTAATCCTTGTTTCCAATTTCATTCTTATTTCACCCATTTTAAACTAGCTTATTTTATATTGTTGTTTCTTTCTTACACTTTATTCTTTTCATTCTCTCTATCTCTCCAGTTGACTTTCATTCCGTTGCCCTCTCGTCTAGAAGCAACAAAGTGCCGCGTCACAGTAATGAGATGTAATTTTAGCCAATCGGTCGGTGAGAAGCTTATGTATGCATATGTGACGCAGCATGCACCACTCACTTGATGGCCATTTGCTTGGTCGACTCGGCTTGTCGGCACTCGATCGCCACCGATCGACCAGTGTAGATCGACACTCGCCGTCGACTTGCACTTACATTTTCTCTCTCTCTCTCTCTCTCTCTCTCTCTCTCTCACTCACTCTTACTCTCTCCCAAACTCACACTCTTAAGTTTCGCGTAACAATTTGCCTTGGCGCACACAAGAGGCACATGATCTTCATCCTTACAGCATCTCTCATGTGAGAAGATAAAGTCTCTCCCTTCTTTTAGCACCTTCAAAATACGTAAAGCTTCGGTGTAGAGTGTAACACTAATCAGCAACAGTCGCATGTGCACTGTATTGCACTTGGTGTCTACCCCAAAAACTTGAACACCGCGAATTGGCCAAGTCATATCAAAAGTGATGATCAGAAGCATTTGAGCCGTCATCACGATCACTGACGACAAAAACAACAATCGCAAATTTCAAATTTCAACTGGTTGATCACCAAACATTACATTGCATTGCAGTTTGTCATCAAGTCAACATCAAGCTTGTGACTTGCATACTTTTCTCTCTTTCTCTCTCAAGTGCCAAAGAGGATTCAAGTTTTTTCATTTGTGCAAGATAATTGCTGTCAAGGTAGGTTATTATTGTAAATGTATTTGTGAATTTTATTGCGACTTTTCGAAAAAAATAAAATGAAAAAAATGTAAAGTAAACAAAAGGTGTAAAAATTAAACAAATTTACCTACTTTGTTCAAAATTATTATTGAAAATTTAACCTTAATATAATTTGTATTAGTTTGAACTTCTCTATTTTAAAGTTTCATAAAAGCATTAATTTAAAAAATAAGATAAATTTAAAAATGTCAATTAGTAGCTTTAAAGTGCAAAAGTCAGAGTTATAGTTTCAAAACTTTACTAATTAATGTCAATGTAAAAAAATTAAATAATAGGACATAACAAAAATATGACTTGTCAAATTAGTTTCATTTCCTAGTATGGCAAACCTTATTACGGTGTTTTTAGTGATTACGTCAGTGTCATTTCATCGCTTCAGCCTAATGAATATGAACATATCATGTATTGTAATAAGGAAAAACGCTCTGTGACAAGGAAAAGTTCGTGAATTGGATGAATGTGAATAAAGCTACTCTCTTGTACGATTCGGTGGAAGAGACACACACTCGAGAGGGAATTAGAGAGGTAGAGAAAGAGAAAGAGAGAGAGAGAGAGAGTGAGAGAGAGAGAAAGAGAGTTACTACTATGAGTTATGTTTATGTTTGTGTTTTCCATTGTTGTCTGTTAGTGAAATATGACCTTCTGTTGAGGTCTGGTTTAGAATTGAACTTTGGTAACAGGAAGAGAACTGCAAATGAAAACAATTTACTATCTAGGTTAATCCAATCTGTAAATATCAGGTATTTTATCAAAAATTATAAATCAAATAGTAGATATTATACCCGTAATTTAAAAAGTTATTCTGTATGCTTTTTATAATCGTTAATATTGTTAATATATTATTATTGTTAATCTGTTCTTGACCAATTAAATTCTCTAAAAATTGAAAAATTAAACTGCTCTTTTTTATGCCTAAATACTCGCACTAGCTTAAACCGAAATAAAATAATATTGGTTATAACTAATTGATTACTCATAAGTTAAATGATAGGGTGACAAAATGGGTTAAAATTAGTTGCTACATTGGGTGATAAGCCCGGTATTTTAAATAAATGCAAATAATCTCCAATTATTCCTTTAAAGAAGAAGGTAGAAGTTCCTTCAAAATTGAATTTTTTTGTTTATTCTCTAATATCGGTGATTACAATTGAATTGAAAAATGTATAAGTTCAAATTAAGTCAAGGGAAATATGGTTGACTTGACAAAGTCATCAAAGGGTTACCAGATTGTTCTTTGTCTGTCTAGACTTAAGTCTCCCTCCTCTCTCTTTCATTTCTTCCTATTCCTTGTGTGTGTGCGTGTTTAAATTAGGACAAAAATGCTTGCGCCTTGGGTTAGTCTAACTAATGGATTGTCTATTGTGGTAACTCGTTATGTGGTAAGACGGTTTACAGTCGTCTGGTAGAGCATGAATTGCTCTCTCTCTCTCTCTCTTTCTAATTTATCACTCTTTTTCACTTTTTTATTTTTATTTTAAATTTTTCGCTTACATATTTTTATTTATATTTATTTTTGCTCATCCTCGCTTTCTTTCTCTTTCTTTCGCTATCTTTCATTGGCACCAGTTGTGCTGACACAACTTAAGTTTGCCAACGAGAACGCTTATGGCTCATTTCAAGTAACGGCCATTTTCAAGAGAATCCCATAAAACTGTCTCGGTATTTGTCTCCCCTTCTCTACCAGTTTGAATGTGCGTGTGTGTATGTGTGTGTTGTAAAGTCATACCAACGAATGAATTCAAGTGGTTTATGGTTCCGTTACTCGATGCGTTAGCAGAAATGACGATGTGCTAGCACATGAGTTTAGCAGATGAGACTATTATGCAAACTCTCTTAGAAGTTGCGCTTGCAAAACGCATTCCCTCTCTCATTCACCCACAGTAGATCTAGATTTAGATGAACATTGAGTTGAGTGCGGGACTAGAGTCAAATTTCACATGGTTGAATCTCACCACTCTCGACTCTCTAATAGCCTAACATAGTGGTCATCAGTGATTTAGTGAGAATGCAATCTATGTTAGTCATCATCATCATCATTGCCATCTTTTCATAATGTAAACCATCATCATTAGCCTCAAGTGGTTTACTTAATACTCATGGATTAGATGGAAGAGAAAATCAATCAATATTCTACCACAAAATTCAATGTTTATGATTATTAATTATAATAATGATCGTGATAAAACAGTGACAAGGCATGCATGCGTAAACCTTCAATTAAATCAGTAAGTTTGGTTAAGTCTTAAAGCGGTGATATCATATCATATCATATCACTTTGCAAAATGATGTGCAATAACCAATTAAAGTAAATAAAAAAACTGTAATCGTGCATTGGTTTTCAAGATTCTTGCAGACAGAAAAAAGTACTCTCTACTAATTAAATTAGATTTTCACTTTCACTTGTGATCGCAATTGCATTCAATGCAAACTAATCACAAGTAATTCTTATGCAGGTTGAGTGAGAGTTTGAGCAGGAAGAAGGGAGAGAGAGAAAGAGAGGGAAGGAGAAAGAGAGGGAGAGAAGGGAGGGAGAGAGAGGGAGAGAGAGAGGGAGAGAGAGAGGGAGAGGGAGAGGGAGAGAGAGAG
>WURS02210303.1:0-20191 GCA_011762765.2 Rhinocypha anisoptera | reverse complement strand
GGAGGAGAAATGGTAGGTGGGCGGGGGGGTGTATGGGCGGGGGGGGGGGGGCGGGAAAGTGGTGTAATTAGGGTGTGTACGGGTGGGTCGTGAAGGTACACGGGGAAATTGACGAGGGAGAGAAGTTCGAGGCAGTCAATATGGGAATTTATAGTGCTGTATAGGAATTTTAAATCTGTTTTTGATATTTGGTTAGGGAGATCAGTAATAGAAAGCGAGGATAAAATGACATCTTTGGGAGCAGTTCGAAGAAATGGGACTCGGAATTTAACTATTTTGGTGAAAACATTTGTAATATTGTTGAGTGAAGCCAGACTGGTGGGAGCAGACGTCGCCCACATGGGGGAGCAATATGTTATGAGCGGGAGTACAGCGGTGGAAAAATACAGGTGTAAAGCTCATGGGTCAATTATTTCCTTCGAGCGGTATAGGAGGCCTAAGCGGGGCATGGATTTATTTTTAATGGTTTGTATATGCCCATCGAAATTAAGTTTCGAATCTAATTAAAAATTCCAAGATCCTTTATTGAGTGAACATTTCTCTTAATGGTATAGTTAAAAGTTAACAGGGGATTTTTTTTAACGAAAGAGAATTACATTTACTCCGATTGAAATTCAGTTTCCATGCATTGCACCATTCAGAAATTTTGTTTAAGGCATCCTGAAGAGTCAGCAACATTGTGAATTTGCTTATAAACTTTACAATCGTCTGCATAGAGTAAGGTGTGAGCTTGGGATGGGGGTATGAAGGTGACAAGATCATCAATAAACAGTTTGAAAAGATATGGTCCTAAGACACTACTAAATGCACTGGGACTTCCTATACCCGAGGTGGTGTATGGCTACCAACAATTCCTTAACTTCCTAAGCATAGCCGAATGCCATTTAACACACACGAAGATTTCATGGAAGACATGAGCCGTAAACAGAGTGCCCCGTAAGGTGGGGAGATTTGTAAAAGACAGATATGAGCGTGATAGGTTTTCCGGAGGAACTCCGATGGTAACCGATGACAGTAAGACGTCTATAATGAAGTTCATAACTTTTAAAGAAACTTCAGTGAGTTTTATTTTCCGGTAACGTAATGGATATAATGGAAGTTTCCGCGTTCTTAGGTCGATTAGACCACGGATATAAAACTAGGGAAATGTACGCTGAACGGAGATACTTAAAAAATATTCCTTTTCGTGTATCGCTTATGACGGTACAGGCAATCATTGACTTGGAGATCGAGAAATTTATAGCGAAGAGAAGGATTTCGTCTCGCATTCATTCTGATTCTTTCTGTGAACGAGAATAAGAACTGCGTTTGATAGTATCGTCCTAATTTATTCTTTCCGCGTTATTTTAAATGTCTCCCAATGAAAGCTAAGAGTTTTCTCATGCATGGAATGGCAACTGTTTAATAAAAAAATTTGCATATTCACTGACTGAAACTTCCCGTACGATTACTATAATTAACAGTAATTATCCCGATGGATGATTTTGACTGACTAGTGTCGAGCTGACCTTATACTAAGGACATAACGTATTTATTGTTCATATAGTAAAGGAGGGATACGAGGTCTTGGTAGCCCAGGGGGTGGAGAGCTTGGATACCGAACGGGGAGGGTCCTGGTTCAAGTCCAGGTGGCGTCCCTGAACTCCACCAGCTGAACCCAAGCTTGGTGTTTGTGGGTACCAGATCTTCCTGAGAAACCACAGGCGGCATAGGAAAAGGAGCCGTGCCCCCTACACTGATATGTGAATATCCATACGCCATTGGACTTAGTTCTAACTGAGCTATACCCTTATCTAACAAACCAGTTTCCACATGCCTCTTTTGGTGTCTCTAGGACATAAAGTACTAATTTTTTGGGAGAAATAAAACCTAGATGTAATTGTGAGGTCGATGGATTATTACGGTACCACATTAGAACTGTTGGCTATTGCCCTACTCACTTGACTAACTTGCCGATCAGTTAGAAGGATGCACATAATACGCTGAATGGAGAGGGATGACTGCAATCACGGGAACTGTGTACGAAATGATGTGCATTCAGTTTTATTCAATGAACCAATAAATATGAAAATTATAACATTTGAAAAATATGAAAAATCAATAAACCCTGCCCAATTACCAAGTTGAGAATCGGCTTTTAAGGGAAATACTTAGGATACGTGCACCATAAAACTTTTTTTCTTAATAAAGGTTCCCCATCCCTCCTCGGACTTCCAGAAAACGATCACAAAAAATTAATGTTTTGAACCACGTGGTACTTACGCAGGCGGGGAAGCGCAGAGATTAGATTTTATGCTGCCGCTATTTATTATATAGGAGGACCTGTAATGAATTAAAACAACAGGGGGTTGGGCTAATCTCACCCTCCAGTGGACTATCAATTCCGTTATCTGACACTTTCATCTATGGCTAGACTTAGGTATCTTCATTCTCCGTCCTCGTCGTTAAGATAAAATCAAGCATCACCTCCATAGAGGCCGCTGCACGGCAAGGGTAACAAATTCCGGAAAGCTTTTAAAGAAGAGCCCATTCCCATTTCGTAAGGCTCAGCCATCCGCCAGAGTAGAATATAAACTTCACTAAACACAATAAATTTCCGAAATTATTATACCTTAGGCAGAGCCATACATAAGCGATTAGGTTTAACTTTGTCCTACTGGTTCTATTTCTGGTTGCGATATGATATAGCTTTATATTATTGAACGTAATTATTATGATTGCTTTTCTTTTAAAGTATAGCACAAAGGTGGGTGTTAAGGACTGCTAAACTGCCTTTGTGAAATTAACTCCGTTACATTTTAATTTATTTTTCTTTTTATCAAATGCACATTTCTATATCGATACAACTCGATGTTTTTAGTCATTCTTCTTCGATTTTATCAGATAGGGGGATATACTTCTCCTAGCCCTATTCCTTTTACTAATAAGCTTCTAAATTATTTGTATCACACGTCTCTCGCTGGCAGGTAAGGAAGTCAGACATGCATGACAATGCACTCAAAATGTCAGATGTTAGTAACAAAAATAACAAAGAGGAAAGGCCAAATTAATATCTTGCACATGCCGTGCGATGGTCCGCCAAAATGAAGTACCTCCGAGGGGGGGAAGGTTCCTGTTTTGACCTTGCCTTTTGTAACGAGGTTGGTAGTTGTTTTGCATATATATTTGTTGGTGGTTTGACATTGTTCCCGCGTGTTGTGGATCATGTTTTGCCATTAATATTTTGCACGAGAGTGGTTTCCTTCTGTGTGTAATGTATGACTCCTAAATTTGCATTTGGGAGAGCAGTAATGGTGGTGGCTCACCCCCTGCCACACGCCCTTGTGGCGGCTCGCAGGGTAATACGTTTGCCACTAACCATATGTTATGTCGTTTTTCCTGAGGGTGACATCGATATCTTAAGTCTATTATTTCGACCTCAATAATAATTGACGATTATGCAAATTTTAACGTGATCGATATTCATTACAGATGGTAGTGTAATCATTACTAGTATTTTGTTTGCATGGTTAATGTCTACAGGTTTACAGATGTCGTGTCCTTGAGAGCATTTCAAACTCGCTGAAGATCCACTCGCGACGCACTCTATTGTTTCTCTATAATTCCTCGCATAATTTAGAAAGCTCTGGAAGCATTTCCATGAGAGACTCGACCGAGAGTATTATTTAATGTTTCTAAAAGAATCAAACACCCACTCCGATGTGCTGTGGAGTTGTCGAATTTTCGTCTGCGCAATACCCTGAAATCCGCCGCAAGGGCGTGTGGATGATAATTTTGAGAAGAATATTAGCAGGAAAATAATTTTAATTAGGGAGGAATATTTAGAAATAACTCAGTATGAAGTGCTTTTGGTCAAGTATTTGCATTCGACATCCTTCTACGTCTCCAGCATTCAAGGCATATGTGTCTTCCGACCGTTGACGTAAGTGACTTCCGTAAGTTGACGTTGCATAAGATTATTATTTAAAGAACAGAAAGTTTTTTTTAATATACCCCAAAAACTACACAAAATGCTCAAATCGGCTGTCTTCCTAAAGTCTATAATGTATGACACGCAGTAATTATGTGCAGAGTTCGGACATTAATAATCACCACATTTCTTCTGATATTTGAAGTGCATTACTTCTTTTCCTTCCTCTACTTCGCTATAGAGTTCTAATCTTCCCTTGCGACCATTTATTTCCACATTCTCTTATCTCTAATGACTCCTTCATCCGCTCTTCATTGACACCTTTTGTCTTTCTCTCCGTCCTCATTGTTTTCTATACCCTCCTACATAACTACGGCTCCAATTTGAACTCATCTATCTTTCCCAAAGAAAAAAATTTAGAAACGTGTGTATCTAAGATTCATATTTATGTTTTCAAAGATATCATCTTTAGTTCATTCATGAAAATCAATCAGTCAATCTCTTTCCTTGCGAATGGATTTAATGAACTTAAAGATAGGAGAAAATAATAGGAAAACAGGTTTTGTAAGTTACTTATTCCATAAATAGAGAACAAATAGAGTAACTGCTAACGCTGTACTCATTTCTAGCAAAACCAATGCACGAGCAGCTCGTCATATCCACTGGAGAGGCATTTGAGGACACTACCGTAGCTACTGGTTGTCATATAAACCGAAGAAATTAGTGAAACTGGCGAGTTCCTTTGCGCCTAGCTTGACTCACGATGGCTGGAAAAGTTTGTTTTTCATTATTGACGTTGTATGATCGTTCCGTATGCACCGTTGTATGACTTGAAAATCAGCTGGGATAAAACTTCAGTCCTATTATGTCGAAGGGCACAAGTTGCACAAGGAGGAGCAAAAGTAGGACAAGAGGAATGTTTAGATTGTCTCGGAAACAGCATGACATGGGTCGGGAGACGAGGCACGATTAGCAGAATCGCCGTCGTTAACGCATTTACGAAGAGGGGGCAATCGCAGCACACACGCAAACACGATTATACACCAGAACAATATTTGGGTAGGCGTCCTCGTGGCACTGTCTTAAATTAGAAACACGGTCTATTGGGTAAAACTACATGATTATAAACCTAGGAAACCCGTTGTAGGAAGGTGATGCTAAAGAGAAAATAACGTACGGAAATGTAAAATTGAGATTAAATTGGAGAAAAATACCTTGGAGGTACCTTCAGACTTGATGGATTTGTTGTGTAGCAGTTTTTGGTTTGAAACATAGCCCCTATTAAAAATTGCAGCAGTGGGACCAAGGGAAAAATCCGTGTGTCATCCAAGGGACAGCCTTGTGGGAAAGCTAAAGACGGGGTAAGAGAGCCAGTGTCCAATATCGAAGAAAAACAGGATGAGATCAAACAATCCTCTCGTTGAAAAAGTAATTCCGTTCTTACCTAGTTAACACCTTGTCACAGTAACCGCTGCTCAACCATAACGAATTAACTAGTTCAACCCCTGGACCGGCAAAATGACTGACTACATTGCTAAGGTATGAACATTTATTTTTCAAGAGTTTCTCGAAAAGAGAATCGGGAGTGGTAATTGGAGAACCAGAAAAAATCAAGATCAAAATCGAACCTAGAAACTTCTCATGGACGACAACCTCTATAATTAAATGGAGACGGCTAAAACAACTACAGAGAAAAAATGAACGAGACTTCGGATTCCAATTCAAGTTTTCCCTTCCCAGAATACTCGGAATCGACACAACCAAACCTAGACTTCCCATGGCTACTGATCGAAGTACCTTTTTCATTACTAATGCATCGATTTCCTTCGCAATTGCATTATGGGAGGGGCGGTATCCTAACGCTCCCTGCCACGTGTGAATGACGAATGTCAGGGCATGAAGTAGGCTTAACAAACTGCCGGCTGACTTTCGGTGCAAACCTCAACCCAAGACACTAAGGTGTTGGCCCGTGATCCCCAAAGGCGGTTGGCGGGCTGACGGAGATATTTTTTGCATCTGAGAAAGGCGCAGGATCTTGCACGTCATATATTACATCGTCTGTCATAGTTTGTTACTCAGCATCTGTTTGAGGAGCAGGACATTGCCTGCCAGTGAAAGGGAATGGAAAGTGCTTTATTTCTGCCATTTTTATTGTGACATTCCTGAAAGTCCCGCCGCGTTTAAAACAACATTTAAGGTTTGTGCTATAATTATATTTCGTTTACGATTAACATAATATTTTTCAATTCTTTTCAGCTGGCAGTAAATTTCTGGATACTAGACCAGGTGCCAAGCAATTACCTGTGTCAGACGAAGGAATCCATGACGTGCAAGATCTTGCACCTGTTCAGGCAAGGACGTATGAAGAGGCGCAAAACCTTGCACGCCTTCCAATAAGTAGTCTGAGGTGAATTGCTTGCCAGACGGTGGAGAATCTAGCAATAGACTCAAGTACGGTAGTCTAGTAATTGAGTCAAGTACCATGAGGTTTTCACGGGAGATCGTAGCATTCGCGAGTCACAACAGAGAGGCAACTTCATTTAGGCAGAACCACGGAATGGAGGGTCGCACTTGGCGACCGAGGGGTTATGAATGAGCGCCGGCATCGACTTTGGTAGAAGGAAACGGGAATTCGGCGAGCATTCGGCTGGAAATAGAATTAAAAACAGTTTTCAAACTATCCGCGACAGGCTACAATCAATGATCCGGTCGAATATCAATAGTATTTTATCCACTTCGCCTGCGCTGAATATGCGAGAGACCCAACACAGATTGAGCCCACATGAAGTGTCTTGAACCTGGGTGGCTGCCATGTTTATGGCGAGGAATAAGTTGCCGAATCTAGGATTCATTCCATAGCAGGCGCATCAGACAACGGATTTCGTGACGGAGGCCGTCGAGAAACGGGTTTGAGGAGGGGGAGAGAGAGAAGCGTGGTGGAAAGGAACTCACGGAGACAAAAGACGGACGGAAATCGGCAGAGAAACAAGATTGCTGATAGAGAAGAGGAAATGGGCATTATTCCAGGCCAATTCATTAATTTGACCGACCGGTTTCGAAGCACTCACGCCATTCCTAAGGTACACACGTTCAAAGGACGAACTTAAACGTCTCCACTCTTAAAAACCTAAATGGTAAGGGACGGGCTTTAGCGTTTTTCCTCTGTCCACATGTTCCAGTTCCACAAAGTTTGACTCCTACAATTAATTCTGTTCCAGACGAAACCGATTTTAGGGCAATTATTTTTCTGCTTTGAAAAAATTATAATGGCCCACGAAAAATAATTGGGCGACTGGAATGCACGCGATCTTACTAACTCGTGCACGAGAACGTCCAATGTGTATTCATGTACACGTCTCGAACTTCAGATCATCAGAAAAGTAATAATGCGACCTTCCTGGCTGAGAAAAAGAGCGCTCACGCACGTTTTCAAAATCAAGTGGGATGAATGTGAATAAATAGTAGCAGTCATAAAAAGGGTAAATGCAATGCCATCTGAAAAATGTGTTCACATAGAGTAAGTGTATCACACGGCCTCAAGGTCTGAAAACACTTTAATTCATAACACGTAATGGTGCAACAAATTGACGCAAGGCCAAATATATCCCTGCACATGTAAACAAGGGTTGTCAAAACTGTTAAAGCAAGACAAATATCGCAAACCATGTAAGAACAAAAACAATTTTCAGTCTCACTAATTGCTTTTATTTTATAATTGCAGGGGGTCACCATGGATCTGTTAGGTGTAAGAGGTTCAGTGTGATGCATAAATGCACAAGGCCTTTTATACCTGATTATATGCATTTTGGTTTGTTAGGAGTTACTTGACAATTTTTCTTCTTGTGGTTTGATTCTTCAAACCATCATGAAGAATTTTTTAATTTTTATGGATTTAATTTAATAATGGAAAATGTAGGGAAGTTGATATATTCTTTCCACATAAGCAGGGTACCTTCTAGCAAAGTGCATCATGCCATGTGGAAAGCAAGTTAATTCAGAAAGTGGCTGTTGTACTCTTCCATAGTATGAATTAAGGATTTCATACCAAAAAAGTTCATCAACCAAATGAATCTGCTTAGTAGGTGTTCTGTATGTTATGCTGCAAGAAACAATTTCAATGCAGGACCTAAAAACAGCATTTTAAATGTTACAGGAATTTTTAAGGAGAATTAAAACATTATATGTGTCTGAACAATATTAATACAATGTCCATTTGCTTTTGTATTTACCAGAGGGTGTTGTGAATTAGGGACCATTGTGGGCTCATTCCTGTTTACATTTGAAAAAGTTAATGGCCAGCTTTTAAGTTTGACTCATGGGACACAAAAGGTTGCTAAGCAGTTAGTTAACACTAGTAAATTTATTATGACTTTCCAAGTTTTGAAATGTGAATGCAATGAAAGTAGACCAGGAAGTTGGAGAATGGAGTGTGAGACTCCTACTGGCTCATCCATGTTGAAATATAGTACTATTTCTCAATCAGTGCAGAGTTCAATATCCAACTTCCTATATCCTCATAATGATAGCAAAATAGATCAAATCTATATTTGAAAACATTAGGTCTCATTACTGCTAAAGGCTATAAAAAAGAATATAAAAGAGACAGCTTTTATATTTCTTACAGGGAAAATGAGAAAAATAAGTGTGGTCAGGTGGAGTATTTTGTATCATATCTTCATCTTGGCTTATAACAGTCATAGATTTTTTATTTTCAGTTTATTTATTATATATTTTATTTTCCTTTGTGTTATTTTTTGTCAGTAGTCATGTTTGAATTATTGGAAGAACATTTTTGTCCATCAAGTTACTGGCTTTAATATTAAGCACATAATGACATAAAAAGGGAAACTCTCTGGTCCATGTAAAAGCTGAAAATGTTTCCATAAAAATGATTCATTTGAATAATGGTTATATTGCAACTAGGAATCCCCAAGACTCCAGGATACATAGTCAACAAATCATACAACATAATTAATTGTTGTTATTATAACCATTATTTCACCAAAAACAATAGTTAACAAAACTAAAAATTGGAACAAAGACTTAGGAAGAGAGAAAGGGGTCTCCCCAGAACTCACCTACTCTATCAGACTAAAAAGCCTTCATTTTCAAATCTCGATTTTTTCTAGAAGGAAGACAAGCCACTAGTAGCTAAGGACAATCCTTGGTGAAGGATGTTCACACAAATGAGATAATGTATGGACTAATGGTACCTACGGAACAATCTTTATGCCTCTTGGGAGAAAGTTAATATACTTAAAAATTATCATCAAGCTCAGGGGATAGAGCACTTGGCTTCTGAGTGGGGCTCCTAGGTTCACATCCCATGGATGCCTGTGAGTTCCTCCAGCTGAACTCAAGTTGAGCGATTATCTGGGTAACAGATCTTCCTGGGAAACTAGAAGTATAAGACTGAGGAGCCTTGTGATATACAATGTCCATGATGACGAAAGGTTTAGTTATCGATTCTGTTTATTGGGAAAGAAGTCATAGAGTAAAATGTAAATAAATTGAGTAGTGATGTACCTGGATTACTGGATTAATCAGGGACACGAAAGACAAATCAAACACTAAAATGAGGATTCAAGATTGTGATCACACTGTAAGAAGTCAAAGTGTAATATGATACAGTTCATGCTGTAAGTTACCCATACACAATATGCATTTGGAATACTTATGAATATTTATGTACTGAATAATTTCTTTAATTTGCAATAAAAATATTCAGTGGTAAATGAAGTTCTGTCATCTCGACAGAGAGTGAAATATTTTAAATTTAATTAAAACTGGATCCTTTCCCTTTCATGGCTAAAAGCTAGAGTTATAACAATGCCTGAACGACATAAAATAAAAAAGAGCACCATAAGTACCTCAGATAAAAAGTCTTGAACCTTTCCTTTGCTGTGTAATTCAGGTCTTTTACTTTTTATTTATGGAACCATACTTCAGAAGAAAAAAAGAGATAACTTCATATTTGAAATTTCACCAAGAAGACAACTCCTGTAAGTAAACATGACAAAAATCTCAAATTTAGATGAATAGTTGGAAATCTGGATGTTAGGTAACACTATAATTGCATCTGGATTAAAAATTATAATATAAGAACAAAGTGACTACACTTATTAATCACTTCCAAATTATGAAAGAGGTTATAGGTATTTATAATCAGTAGTCCTGCTCATTACTTTCCCTAAATTTTAATTCAAAAGTCAATATAGTTACTATTATTAATTGTATAAATTTTAGATCGAGAATAATTCTTTATAACATGAATATAATAATAAAATAAAGTTCTCTCAAGCATGCATAAAGCAAATATCCCGCCAAAATGATTTAAAACTAATTTTCACTTTTGATACATAAACCCTTCCTTAAAAAGTTCTAACTTTGCAAACCAACCGCTGTGGTAATTCCATTTGCATACAAATATGTTCAAATATTCACTATAAATAATGGGCATATAAAATCAACATCAAAATTATGCAGAAAGAAAACATAACTCCTAACTTAATTGCAGAAATTGGGGGTAGAAATTGAATTTATCAATTAGGGAACCAAAAAAAGATGGAGTAACAAGAAAGATCTTATTGGACATTTTAAACAATCTCAGCCCTATTTTTAACGCATGTATCACAATGATTAAGGTTTCAAAACTGTGAAAATGGCAATGGTTTTTGAAAATTCCTCAAAATATCAATGTTTTGAGGATATTCTAACAAATTCTTAAAGACTGAAGATCTACAAACGTTAAGCACTAAGATGTTTCCAGAAACTGTACCCTTCTTGAAAATAAATGTTTATATTTTGAAGTGTAAAGTGCCATAAATACTATAAAGCAATTGGTCCCATTAGTGAAAGCAGACATAAATGAGACTGAGAAATGACAGGCTTACATCATTATCAACTGACATCCTTGAACAACCATTACATTGGGTTTTCCACTCATACATAGGTTTATTTCGCTTGCTATCAAATCCTACTAAAATTTTCCTACTCATACAGAGATCAATATTTCTAAAAAAATCCAGGCTACAATTACTTTAAAAATTGACAATAATCTGATTTAACCCCTCAAATGGTGAGGACATTTAATTAAAACCCATTCCACAGGCTGGAGGAGTTTTAAACGAATTCGCCTTTTTGGCATTCTATCATTAAAAAATTTATAACTTTCAAGATATTGTATCAATAACATTGAAAATTGTTGTGTACAAGTGCTAAATGTTGACTTTCCACCAATTATTTTTTTTAACAAATTTTATCAATATTTATTGTTATTTTGATCTCGTTCTCTGGACTCAACGGATACATTTTAGGTTTTCAAGTGTAAAATAAAAAAAAATATAGTCATCCTGCATGTTTCCACGCATTTTGTTATTAACTAAAAGATAAAATTTTGCTAAACAAATTCTAAATATTTCACAATTGTACGGATACTATTGATATGATTATCCGTCTTGCTAACGTGAAATTTCATTTCTACGTGAGATTTCATAACTTCGTTTGTTCTTCGGCTGTGAGAGATTATTATGAATATATTAAAAATTTATTTACATAAAAGTACACTTTTATGTAAAAAAAACTCTCGTTTTGTTAGTCAAAACGATAGAATAAAAATATTCAAGTGACTTTACCTTAGCAATTTTGCTTCGTGTGATAAGTTTTGACGTACCCCAAGCACAAACCCACCACACAAGATCCAGATCTTGACATCCTTGGAAATGTGGGCTCACTACATGAAATATATTGCTTGGCAACGATTTGCTTCTTGAACAATATTATGAACGAATTCTTCCTCCAAAAATAACTGAAAACATCTTCAGCGCTGGACGACTTTTTGGCTTCTCCGTGAGGTCAGAGACCACCAGTGAAATTTTTTATAATACCTAATTAGTCTCCCTCACATTCCCACACCAAGCTTTCTGCTTCTTCAATATCTTCAATTTCATTGTAGATTGAATGCTTTTTTTTAATTTCAGAGTAATCACTGATGTAATTATCTCCATCACTTTCCGAACTCAAAATCTATGTAGTAAGAATCATTTTCAGATGTAATAAGTGATAATGCACAAGGAATGGACAGATAGAAGGGAGAGAACTTATGCGGCAGATATTATATCTCATCCTACAAGAGCTGACCCTACTTGACATACTGCCGGCAGAATAGGCAGCTGTTTTGATTATGGTACGAAGGAAGGAACGTGAGAATTTTGAAGATTGAGTTGAATTACTCCTGGGTTTGGAAGGAAATTTTATTGGAATGTTAATAAAATATCTGAAGGCTTAAATATGATTTTAATGTTGTGAAGAATAAAATTGCCTTCACAAGTAACAGTAAATTCATTGAATTTAAAACTCAATTTCTGACAGAGACAAATGATTGGACTCGGAATTACAGGGAGTGTACTGGGTATGCATGACAGTGGCATATGGTGATTAAATCGTGTTTACTGAGTATGCAGGATAGCGTTGAGGGATTAAGGTCTTTTTACTTCCTATATCCTTACATCTCTTCCCATATGATACCTTCAGTTTTGCTGGATGCATAAGGTGAAGGGGCTCTGGACTAGCCAGTTAACCCCTCAGGCATGACCTTTTAAATTTCATTTAAATCCCAGAGTATGGAGGACTATTGATTTTAAACAAGTTAATGTACCTTTTATACATTTAAATTTTAACAATAATTTTAAATTTAATTTAATTATCATAAATTACAATTAAACTTTTAAAAATAATAATTATTATAAATATAACATTATTATGCAAGTGAAACTGTAGGACGTAGTGACGTCAGACGTCCCTCAGAATGGATTCCACTTGACGCAGTATCTACAAAGGACGTGCAGGAGGGGTTAAAGAAGGGACAGGTTGATCGAGGGACAGATAAGTGAGGTTTTACTGGGTTCCTAAGAGTTTTAAGTGTCAGAGTTTGCTGTAAACCCTGTGAATTGTTTTTATCTATAGTTCTGTTTTTTTTGTAATGCCAGAAGTTTGGAAACATTCCACCATCTGCAAAAACAACAAAAAATATGTTAAGTGTAGGTATTTCATTCACTTATTTCAAAAGTGGGGAAAAGCATGACCAACTCAGCTGTAAAGAAGCAAATGAAGCAGCATTCTGTCATAATTGCTGGGCTAAGGGCAAGTGAGCATGCTCGGCATTTACAAGTGAAGACAATTGAAGGATTGGAAGGGGGAGATGCAAGAAATTTAGCTCCTTTGAGTGCTTCCAATACTCCATTAAGTAGTCCAATTGGTGAAAGTTCATTTTTCGGATTCAATTCAAATCCCTGTATGATTTGAACCCAGATCTGGATTTGAGGAAACAGTGGAATCGACCCAGCCATGATTTTTAGTGATGGTACATTTATGAGAATATAAGGAAAAAGTTATAACACCAAAATTGATGTTCACTTAAATCAGTTTTAAGCACATTTATGGAAATAATGACAAAGTAATAAATTCAAACTGATCCACAAACAGTTTAGAGGGCGATCCCATTTCACTACAGAGTTGACCTCACACAGACTCAGCAACTTTCAATTTTAGCCTGGTCTAACATTTTTTCAGGGGTAAGACGGAAAAGATAGGTCACAGACCTACTCATATGTCTACAGAGGAAAAAAATTGCTTATTTTTCTGACCATGAGCTGAGAGAAGTTGGGAGAGAAGGGTAACAATAAATTGATGATTGGTGAATTAACAATTTTTCCACATGGAGGATCAGCAATAAACATTCCAGCCCAGATTTCACAGATGAAACAATGATT
The DNA here is from genome assembly GCA_011762765.2 of Rhinocypha anisoptera. Taxonomy (NCBI): domain Eukaryota; kingdom Metazoa; phylum Arthropoda; class Insecta; order Odonata; family Chlorocyphidae; genus Rhinocypha; species Rhinocypha anisoptera. The sequence continues at coordinate 6,511 of WURS02210303.1, read as the reverse complement.
GAAAGCGAACTTGGTATCACATAAGATAACTTGGTAATTCTTTTTTAATATATGATTGGTGAAGGTCATGCTAAGGCATATCTGCTGTGCTCTCTAACTTATGATGTCAGAAAAGGCTATGTTAACTAACTAGCTAGGCTAGCTCATGCCCTATAATGGAAGGTTAAATAAAAAACAGAATGCTGAGACCAACAATACTCCTTTTCAAGGTTCCATTAGTCATGATGAAATAAAAAACAGCCAAAATCAAACCTTGAATTACATCTATCCCTTGAAATCCGTATAAACCACTGTGTCCAAAAAATAAGGTGAATTACTTATTTAAAATTCACGGGTATTATGAAAGCATACAATTATTTTTTTGCAAGTTGGTAGTACTGTTACTCTACCGCTACTCATGTTTTTGTAAACATACAAAAGTTAGTTTGTCGATTTTCACTGTTTTGTTGAGCAGAGAATTTGCATTAAATTTTGTTTGCTGAGTGAATATTCTGCCACGGAAATGTTGAGGGTGTTACAGAAAGCCTTTAGTGATGAAGCTATGTTGCAAAAAATTTTTACAAGTGGTACAAAGACTTTAAAGAAGGCAGAGAAAGTGTTGAAGATGAAGAGCGTCCTGGAAGGCCATCAACGTCAGCTGGTGAACAAATCTCGTTTGGTTCCAAAAACGCAAAAAAAACTCGTATCGTTCCGAAACCACCGTATTCGCCTGATTTAGCACTGAGCGACTTCTGGCTATTCCCTAAACTCAGAAGACCACTCCGTGAATACTGTTTCAACTCCATCGAGGAAATAAAAGCAGAATCGACGAAAGCATTGAAGACCATACTGGAAAAGGACTTTTCGGACTGTTTTGACAACTGGCAAAAACATTGGCATAAGTGCATTGTATCGGGTGGGGATTACTTTGAAGACGATGAAATTGATTTTGAAGAATAAATAATTTTTTTTTATTTTTTAAAACAAATTCGCCTTAGTTTTTGGACACAGTAGTATGTACTTGCCAGGAAATTTAAGAGCTTGTGTGAGATGTGTAGACACTGAAGGTCGATTGTGTATATCAGTATGACTTTTCTTTCGATAGTGTGGAGTATTAGCTGGTTAAAGAATTCCTCATGTGGTCCATATTAAAACAATGACAAATATATTGAAAATGATATTGTCAGTCTTTAACATGTACAATAAAACTTCCATATGTTAACAATTTGCAGATAAAGTAACAAAATCTTTCTAGCACATCATTACACTGGAGAATGTGAAGCTAAAACAATAAAAAATGCACCAAACAATACACATTTTTAGTTTGCATGAATTTCCAGAATGATGATCATTGTGAATGAGGTAAATTGATTCACAAAATGGCCAATGGTAACTCCTGTGCATCAAGCAGTAAAAATTGGGATAACAATTTTACAAAATTCATTAACTCAACTGCATTATTGTTTTACCATTAAAGCAGTAACAAAAATAATCAGCACCAGGCTGCTAAATTAAACATAAATTCAGGAGGAATTTAATCAAATTTATCAAACTGCCTTCAATCAAACTTCATTTTCTAAAATTAATTCTTCAAAAGAATTAATTTTGGCCATTCATGAATGTTTTATTTACACATAGGACTTCATTGAATATAAAAAGAATGGAAGTATATATATGAGTGAAATCTCAATAATTCTGATACACAATGAATACCTTGTATATATGCACATTTTCATCATTTGTAGAAGCATGAATCACACTGGTGTATTGACATAGAAAAATCAATTTCTCAGAAACAGGATCGGATGTTCTCTTCAAGCAACAGTGGGGACCTATGCATCATTAAAACTGGAATGGTTTCAGTATTATAAGAATCCCACTTTATCGTTGCACATGGTCCATTTACTCAAATCTGCACAGCCATCTATTAAAAAGAAGATTAAAAAAAAAATAAAAAATTTAGCAACTTAGAATGAGTGCATGTAATGTGACACATTAAATAATTCAAATACAATTAGTGCAATGAGAAATAAAAAATAGGTTAGAGAATATTTTTGGTTATCATAAAGGAGAAGTTGAGATAATTCATGATTCAAACAATGAGAAATAATGAGTTTGCCTGGATTAAATATAGTTTCTTAAGAAAAATTATATTTGAATATCCAATATCTCTCACTTTAAAATTGCTAAAACCATTCATTAAGATTCATAATTACTCTTGGATTTAAAAAGATTATCTACAATGATATAGTGTTACATAGTTGATAGCTAGAAAATATCAATATTTGGGTAGTAGAAAGAGAAAAATAGTGAGGTTTGTGAGAAATTTTATCATCCTGTATAGCAAGATAATTAGTACAAATGCTCTAACTCCAATATACCTTATTATTATTAGAACTAGGTCTTTAGGCCTCAGCATTAAAAATACCCTGTGGTTTCCTGGCTCTAGCATTTATTATCCAGAAGACAGGGGCCAATTTGCATATGCACTTTTTAACTTATGACCCACAGGAAAACCTGAAAACATTCATTTAAATCACAACAGTTTTTGTTTTAACTGCAATATAGATTGTAGATTATACATAGATAGTGGGAGAGAAGAGAACTAGCATGAGAGAACTAAATGCATTCCTCTCCCTGTTAGTTACTCCAGACTTTAGTATTTGTTTCATAACCTGTTTTAAACTTAATTTTGCAATTGAATTTAATTTTGATGTTACAGGGTAGCAGAGGAGAATAAAGATATCTATGTATATAGCTAATAAGGATCATTAAACATAAATATCCTGTCCAGGTCCAGTGTTAGGTCCTGACCTGAAGATGCTACAAAGTAGCAATTATGGTTGTTCAAATAAATCCCATGGTAAAGCAAAGTTTTTCCATATGTATTTACCCAATTATAAGATGACTCGAATATAAGATGACCCCACATTTTTCTAAGGCTAAATTTGGAAAAAATCCTTATTTATTTTTTGAGTGAATATGGTGTTACAAAAATGTATAATAATTGTTTAATTACCTTATTTACCTAGCTATAGTAGAGTCTTGATTTTACATAACATCTAGGGTCCTGAAGTGTTAGTGTTTTATAAAATCAAATTATGTAAAATCGAGATAAAGGCTGATTTTGATAAATGTGGTAAGAATTTGTGATGCATAATAATAAAATATAACTAGCCATTAACTAACTGCCTGAAAATATTGAATAACTATTGTTACTACAAAGACATCATTTATGTATATATTCAGTAATTGCAATTATTTTAATCATCAACGAGCTCCATCTGAATTGGCAAGTACCTAATATAAGTACTTTGTAATGATCTGGCAAAATTCCCCACTCGGGGTTGCTTTTTCTCTCATCATCATGTATCTAACACTGAAAAATATATTTAGGTTGCTGAAATTCTTGTGGTGAAATCCTTACATGTAGCACGAGTGAATAGAAATATTGTAACATTGTGCATAATCGCACGGAATAGCATCTGTTTGGTGACAAAGTTATCAATTCTTCCATTTGGATGAAGAAGTTTCATTGTTTTTGTAAAATATCATATTTTGAAGTTCAGGCATAAAATACAAGATCATATTTTGTAATTATAACACTCAAAATCATAATTAATTGTTTGTAATTACATTGTATTATTTAGCACCTTAATAATGTTTGGTTCTTTGATTTATTTCAACTAATGTTTGACTAACCTAAACCATATATTGAATTCTGCTGAACAACATGTGCCGGTATGACAACCACTCATGGTAGACTCAAAAGTCAGTTTTTTCTCTTGGAATAGCTGACGAGGTTGCTGCTCTCACAGCTATCATTCCTAAGCAACCTGTATCTCAAGATCAGTGCCTTCTTCATGAGTATTGTGGTAAGAATAGAGATGGAACATCTGAATTCCTTGAATATCTCCTCTTTTTCGAATCTTCAAATCCTCAAATCCCTTGAATTTCATCTCAAATCCGAATCCTTGAAAATCCGAGTCTCTTTCAGCCACAGCACACGGAAATTCCTACTCTTTTTCGGATATACCTCCACCACCGTGACCATAATCGTTAACATGGATAGAATCGATCAAATCAATGCTTAGTGAGAATAATAAAACTATAGTTTCCTTGCTTTACTTCGTCACTTCGCTTTCGGTATCGAGTGAAAGGAAAGCTCATAAAACGAATACATTTTTTTGCGTGTTGGACTCTCGCTGCAACAGAAAATACTCCAAATATGTCTAGTAAAGTGTGGGACTATTACACCATATCGGCCACAGACTCGAGTTTTGATATTTGCAAGTTTTGTAAGGCATCAATCTATCTATCTCACACAGTGGGAAATCACATACCATGAGTGCAATGAAAAAACACTTGAATATACATAGCTTGATGATATATGCTAAGGAAGAAATGGAAAGATATTTGGGAGAAGAGCTTATTCCTCAAAAAAATATTTTGGAGTACTGGAAAAAAATGTCATATAAGTTCTCAGTACTTCCAAAACTGGCAAGGAAGTACCATTCAGCACCACTTGCAACAGTGCACTCAGAATGGCTGTTGAGCACAGCCGGCTTAATTTGTGATAAAAAGAGGAATCAACTAGATCCAGAACTAGATCAACTAGATGGTAAAATGTTGTTTTTTTTTAAGAAAAACTTATGATAGTAAAAATATTTTTTTTGTATTTGAAGTCACAGTTTTTTATTGAATTCTCTCAGTAATATTAAGATTTGAATCCAAATAAAATCCAAGATTTTAGGGAAAATAAATATTCGGTTTTGAAATTATATTTTGGATTGAAGGAAATACCTTTTGGAGTCTTTAATTTGGGATTATATGGAAAGTTAAGATTCGGATTCGAAATAAGATTCGAGGGCAAATTTAAGATTCGGATTTGAGAAAAACTGGATTCGACCCAACTCTAGGTAGAAATTTACATAATTTCAAATAGTAATGCAATAGAAATACTTAAAGATCGGTTGGGACACTATTGTCGTGTGCTTAAAATAGAAGTTTTCATAAAATCATGAGTCTACTGTATAAGACAATTCAAATATAAGAATGACCCCACATTTTTCTGAGACTAAATTTGAAAAAAATTTGTCTTATATTTGGGTAAATACGGTATTTTAATTTATATCAATCTCTGTGCTTCATCGATCTCCAAAAAATATTGGCCTCCTATTAACTATATTAAAATGGGAGAGATTTAACAATGAAGAAAGAATACAAAGAAAAACTCTGATAGAAACTAGACCAAAGAAAGGTAGATTGATTAATGAGGTAAATTAGATCATGAATAAGATAAAAGGAAAATGTGCCTTTGAAACAATTATTAAAAAGTGTGTTTGAATAGATACTATCCATGCAGAATTGTTTATGGGAAAGAGAAGAAAGAATTATTGGCAACTAATGTACCTGTGGAGGTTGTGGTAGCCCAGAGGTTAAGAGTGCCTGGCTAATGAATGGGGGACCTAGGTTCAAGACCTGGTGATGCCTCTGGATACTGCCGAGTGATTTTCTAGGTATCAGATTTCTCTGGAAAACCAAAGGTGGCAAAGTGGAAGGAAATGGCCCCCTCAGGAGATGTGTGACTTTTCACAAGCTGTTGAGCTTAGTACCACGTGAACTTTAACATCACCTAACATAATTGGGTAAATTAAAAAAAAATTTAAAAGCCATGTTTTTAAAATGAACTTCAAAGTGCAAGATAATTTCGCTTATCCTCAGACAGATTTATAACCCCATAAAGATTGTCCTGAAAATTTGTGATTGTGAATTTTAATAGTTTTGAAAATAATGTAAAATTTAAAATGAAAAACGAGGGGTGCATGCTATAGATAATTGAGGCGTGAATAGTTCACCTAAGTCATTTTTGTGCATTTTCTCAATGACAGCAACCCTCAACACTCCCTACTGTTATTGATTGCGCCTCCCTTTTTCATTTAAAATTTTACATTTATTTTCAAAACTAATAAAATTCACAATCACAAATTTTCAGGAAAGTCTGTATGGGGGATAAATTGGTACAAGGATAAGAGAAATTATTTCATACTTTTTAGTCTGTTTTAAAAATGCGGTTTTTAAATTTATATAATTATTTCAAACTTTTTAGTCCATTTAAAAAATGCAGTTTTAATATTTTTTATTTATATAATTTTTCACCTAGAGGTAGTCCATTTTCTGCTGCAGGAATGAGATTTATTCCAACGACTCAGAGAAGGTTTCGGAAATAAAATTATATTCAATAACCTTTTCCAACCTTTTCAATGATCCCACAAGAGCCTGAAAAATTTATGCTTGATTGCCACAAAAAAAAGTTACCTCTGCGAGGCTCAAACCCACAACCCCCAGGTTGGAAATCATGCATGCTACCACAGAGGCAGCAAGACATCTGCCTAGAACAGGGAGTTTAGTGTCTTTATTACAGTGGTCCCTTGCACAGAAATATATATATATATATATGTGTATATATATATTCATTCATACAAGAGTAACCGCCATTTGGCGAAATTCAGCATTCAAATTATAGTAAATT
>WURS02210195.1:0-20194 GCA_011762765.2 Rhinocypha anisoptera | reverse complement strand
GTTAGCCTGGGGGTAGCGCGCTCGCCGGTTTTTTTAGGTGGTGCGGAAAATGCATTTATGCACTCCTAGGGAAGGCGTCCCTGGGGAGTGTGGGACTCGGCCAAGTGTTTAGCTCGGACCCTACCCACTAAAAACCGCACCACCTGACCGAAAATGTCGAGGGTTATAATCCCGCCTAGAGCATAGGGCATACACAATTATCTTTGTATGTAATTGCCTGTAATTGATCCCGATACTTCTGTCTAATTTTGTAACACTCTTGTTCTCTCTATTTGTATTTGTATGATCTCTATTTACTAAATTGTCCATATATGTTTATATTAGATGTTTATTAATACTATTCCTTCTCTTTTCTTTTTTTACTCAATTGATCTATGAGCACAGTTTGTAAACTTTTGTAAAAAAATTTTGTTTGCAAAAAGACTACACAATGTTTTTGGAATTTATCTATGAAATTTTTGTATGTTATTTAAAATTTTTTTTTTTATATTAATACCTGAATAATGAGAATGAATGATTAAACTGAATACTTTTGTAAGCGTTGGTGGATAGGAACACAATTATATTATCATTTAAACTTGCCCAAGAAATGTTAATTTCACAATTATTATACTGCCTATAAAATCGTGATGGCAACCCCTATACAAGATAATTCTTCAGGGGTGCCTAATTTCACAACATCATTAGGTGTATGTATCTTGTGTACTTGTATTATAAAGAGTTAAATAAATATTATTATTATTTTTTTATTTGGCATAATCTTCAGTTAATCCTGTGTGTTTAAATAAAGAGCACGGGCATTCACCAAAGTGACCCTTTGCTGTTGTGCTAAGTTTAGGAATTTTCTGGCGATGTTACATGTTGTTATTACTTTTGCCATTTGTACTCGTAGCTTAATATATGTGTTACGGTTAAGATTGAGTATTTTGAAGCTGTCATAAATTTGCTTGGGTACTGGGGACAATGTGGACCTGTTTCATATTCCAAATTCTTTTTATTTATATTGCTAATTCCTGGTATTTGGCGACTTCTCCTGCTATTGTTTATTTTAATGTTATAGGATAAGGGCAAGGCAATATCTATTAAATAACATATTATTATTATTTATCTTAAAGAGTGTTTTCTTTGATTTGAAGAGATGCGAAATGACCTTTGCCGTCGAAGCACCCATCAAAGTAAAAATACTACTACCACTCATCTTCGGCATATTCCTCCGGCACCTTCTTTCGAAATCTTCTCTGATCTGCTTTTCCAATGGTCCTTGTCTCTGATCCATAGAGTACCATGCGCCATACAAACGTTTTCACGCACTATTTCCTTGTTTGGAGTGAGAGCTTACTTTAGTGTAGTAATTGCCTCTTCGCCATGAATGCCTTCTTAGCTTGAGCTAATCTACACTTTGTATCCATAGTTCTTCCATCCTATGGCACCTGCTTCCCAGGTAGGCGAAATAATCCACATGAGTGCCTCCGTAGCATAAAATAACGACGGTGCCGATTTGAAACTCCGAGAGCACAGTTGTGTGTGTGTGTGAGAATGGTTGTATGATTTCTTGGCCGGGAAATAATATTTAGGAAACAAATTCTTTCGACCTAGCAGATTGCGTAATCGTTTGGGACTGAGATGATTTCCCGATTTGCATGCTCCAGAGATTGATCAGTGGACCTCGATCCTTTCAGGCGTGAGACTTTTATTCGAAAGTGTGAGCACCGATGTGATAAAAAAAACCATAATTTTCCAAACAACTGGTACGATATTTTCTTCTCGAAAGGAAAGACCAAGAGTAATAACGCCTTGATAACGATTGGCATTAGCAGTGTGATAAACCAAACTCATTCATCCTCCCAAGATGTGATTAATCAGTGGGACTAATCCGAGTACCAATTCATTTGTTAAAACTCTCAAGAAATATTCCTTAAGAGGAATGAAGTTCAAAATTCCTTTGGTGGGATATCAGATCTTTTCTCCGCGTCATCTCTATGACTATACACAGATTTCTGTGCACAAAATTAACCACTTGGTTTTATGCGTAAGAGATTTTTAGCAACTATTTTTTCACTAATACTGCTTTTAATGCGGTGAAAGATCTTCTGCTACTATAGGTGGGACATGGAGATTCACATAAGGAGTTCAATGGTAAGGTATCATTGTAATCCTCAAAAAGATTTGAACTAAAGACTGTTATTTTGTGCGATATATTTGATCCCTAGCATACGGCGCTTGGTAAACCAATAGCTGTGTGAATATTCAGGTGGCGTTTTTCCTAATACTGTACATCATTTTTATTCTATTAATATTACTTTTTCTATTTGTGTCTACTAAGACACTTCATCAAATCTATTACTATTAATCATACAATGCGACAATTATGGAAATAAAGACATATTAACATTATATCGATTTCAGTTTATCAATTGGGGCAAGCGTTTCAATGCTTTTAATTAATATTAATTCTATTAATATTAATTAAAATTCTAATAACATATTAAAAACGAATAAAATTTAAAAAAGAGTAAACGAACTAATTAATGTAAGCGGAACTGCATTTATGAGGGCCGAGTGTTAAAGCTCTTCCTAATACGATAGTAAACGTTTCCTTGCTTTTATTTGATTAAAACTTGCGATTGAATAGATTTAAAGAGATTAAATGATAATGAAACAAATATCAATATAAAAAAGGGGTCCATGTATTATTGTAGTGCATCTAAATTACGGCACAAAATATTTGAAAAAAGATTAAGTACCCGTAATGCAAAAGAAATACCAAATAAGCATAGGTCATATGAAAGGGAACACATAAATTTAGTACAAAAATCTTCATTATTCCGATCCGAAGATTGGCTGACATCTTCAATCCGAAGATTGGCTGACTGCAGCTCTCCATCCTTTCCTATCTGGTGCTAGCTTCCTTACCCTATGTTAGGTATGACAAAAATCTTACCTGGTGAAATTTAAAACTCTTTGAATAACTTATTTTCTTACTCCTCATTTCATGTAAACATTTACTATGCATAAAAAATTAGTGTGGACACAAAATCAAGCGACCCTAAAAAAAAGCTGGTCTCATTTTTCTTATAATTTCATTTTCATCTATTTTTCCCTCACCATGTAATTTCCACATTCGCTTTAATTTTGAAAGTTGTGTTTTTCTCATCATGGTAACTTTTTAATAGTCACTCTTCTGGCTGGGACTCTTGATTTCAATCGCAGAAGACACTCCGGGGCAATTCCAGAAATCTCCTTTAAAGGATCCCATCAATTTTCGCTTCCTGAGTTGAATTATTTCGACGGCGGCGCCAATGGTGTCGGAGGCCTTAACAGTCAATTAACACCATTCATTGGTATCATGGGACGACCTGTTAAACGGAGGTGAGGGGAAAGAATGGCGTTGAAACCCACGCGGTTCGAGGAGGGATAAGTATATAAAGGCTGAGACTAGAGGAAGAGAAATGGGAAGAAAAAGGTTGGTTGGTACGAAACCGGAACAAACGGGAGAAACTCTACACCATGCAGGGATAAGTGAGGTTCAGAAGACTATCCATACATTTTTTTAATATGAGGAAATTATTTAGAAAACAATTCACCATTATATTTGTTCGGGCAAGAGCGGAATATATTTTGCATCGCCTGATAGCCTCCAATTTCAACCTACACACAAGTTAAACACCTGTGAAAGTGATGATTACAAAATAATTTATTATATGAATACTAGTCATATTTAATATTATTCCTCCATCTCCATTAAGAATTATAAATATTTTGCAGGCATCCAGGAAAACCTTTTGTATTACGAATATAAATATATAATATCAGCATATTCCATCAAAGATTGGTTATAACTCAAAATATTTGTGTCGATATTAATTACTTAATGAACCACTGATGTAATTATCCCAGTTATTTCACATTATCTTAGCAAATATTCCTGAATTTATACTGAATTCCCTGGTGGAACATTATCATTGATCAAAATATTGCTTTATTTAGCTTTAGTTTGATTACATAATGCGGTAAAAGTTCTGAGTTCGGGCCAAATGTGTATTTAATACTAAAAACTCATAATCCCATTAGAGGCGAATATATTCTTCTTTAATTTCTCATACATGAGTTGTAAACAGGAAGTTTGAGCCGCAAATGAAGCCAGAGCTCAATAATGCTAAAGCACTACAAGAGTGATTAACTTAAATTCAGCCTATGGAAAACGATCTATGTGCAAGATTTCATAGGAAGTGTTCACAGTGCAAATAGCGCAGAAGCTCTTGGTTGTGAAGAGCCGTGTAGGCTCTGTCTATCCAGTTAGTAGTCAAAGATTCATCCACTAGAATTAGACAATACATGAATACCAATTTATGTTGATATCTGGAGTCTATACCAGTGTTCCATATTCACTCCATTACTATAATTAGAATCTCACCTGAATATTTTCAAGACAAGAAGTTTAAAATGTGGTAGGACGATGGTTGGAATTCCAACCTCCGTTATTTATGAGAATCAGTTTTCCCTTCGGCTTGTGTATTAATATACGAACTTCGGATTGCACAGCTTTCCCACCCATGGGATACTCAACATTGTATCAATACCTCTCTGGGTTAGAGCTGCAATCTGCAGAAATTGTCACTAGAAACACGAACACGTACTGAAGGGTGTTTACTCAGCTTGCGGCTTTAATTTCTTGCGGTCATTCTTTAACTCCTAAACCTAGTTTTATCGAGTAACCAATCTCGCTACATTTTAGTCGAACATAATTCGTAAACTCACATAAAAACAAATTAATTTTTAGAAAATTTAAAAACAGCATGCGTGCAATGCAGGATGCAATATGTTCACCTTGATTTTGGCTAGCAATTGTAATAACACGGAATTTGTTAAGAATTATTAAGTTTTAGAAGAATTGTGTTTTTCTATCACAAAGTAAAAGGTAAAACTGATGCATGAAACAAGAGCCATGATGTAAGGAGCCAACTAAGAGAATGACAAATTATTTAGCACCAATTTATATAAATTTAATCGCTTAATTAGAACGCATATCGCTCAAACTTAACTCATTTTTTGAACTTAAAAATTTATTGAAATCCGACGAACATGGGAAGCCTTATATTCGGCACTGGACTACGCCTAGGTTTCGAACTGAGTATTCCCTCTCAGTTACTTTTCATGATGGGGATTGAAAGTTGTCTCACTTTCTAAGCAAGGATCTTGACCCGATGAAAGCAATAAATCTACGCTGGGATAAAACTTGGTATTAGCTGCCGTGGTGATACATTGAATTACATTTAATTGCTAGCAACATAAATTGCCGGTCCTCTTGACGGCGGGTAATGTACTCGTCTGCCAATCCGTAGGTTTCGGGTTCGAATTCTGACTAGGATTTACAGACTCCGCCTAGGGAATGGATGTATGTGTTTCGTCCTTGTTATAAGTTGTTATAACGCGCCACCGTGATTGTCCTAGTGCTACGTGTGGGCATTTGATAAATAAAAATAAGTTACCTGAAAAGCATATCCACCCATGGGTAAAAATATGCGATAAGGTATTGTCCTTAATCAAAAAACAGCCATACGGAAAGATTGAGATTGGAAAGGGAGAGAGAAAGATTATGCTTGTCGCGTTAAAGGAGGGCTGGAGTTGAAACGGATAAAAGAGGGAAATTAGACTATTTCGTATCCTCATTAGATACTTCTCTCTCGATGGTGTGGTCCGGCGCTTGCCTCTGGGGGAGAGCGAGACCTCATCACGATGGCATCGCGGCTGTGAAAATTACGCCGGCTCATTCCTCCGCTCACTCTTCCCCGCACGCCAATTAGATGGAAGATTACTCGGGGATACGAAAGTGTTACACCGGACCAGATGCATCGACGGGGTACATCAGCTGCTGGTCTGCTACTGGATGGCTCTAGTTTGGAATGAGGACGAGTCAGAACAGAGAAACAAATTAAATGCCAGAGCGGAAACATTTTCTATCGCCGAATATCAAATTGAATAATAGTTCCCTTATCTCTCTCATTTCGCCGAACACTAACCGACGAAATTCTGTTCTTCGTGGTTCCTGCGTTATCACCAAAAATTTTTTTAAGAGTTCTAAGCGATGTTTTCATTGGAAAAGAAAGGTTTTGACGTGCTAATTAACTCCTAACCCACACGACCACATAATAATCAAGAAATATATTTTTTTAACAACGAAAATAGTTGCGAGAAATTCAGCGAAAAAAAATTCCTCGAATGCGAATTCTTGATCACATCAAAGATTGACAAGGAAAAATTAAAAAGAGGCTAAAGCTGGAATCCAACATTGTATTAAAAATCTTCTCTATAACCTAATTTATGAGCAAGAATGTTTACGACATGAGTTTTCATTCCATAAATCATGTTTTAAGCGGGTTTACACTAGGTTGATATATTATCATGAACGACAATATGCAAACAATTCACTACGCCAGCCAAAATAAACGTGTTTCGCCTGTTTTAACTAAAAAAAGTAATCATAACATCGCTCTTGAATGTTTTTTTACTCATAGTTGCACAGACAAGCATAATAATGCCTATAAGATTTGAATAAGTGATTGACTTATCGATTCACTTTTATCTATGTGCATCAAAAATTAAAAAAGTATGTAGTCCTCAGTATGAATTACAATCAGACATTTTTTTAAAACTATTCCATCTATTAAAAATTCCCTTGAAAATTAGGCCGAACAAGATACCCTATAATAATCATGAATCCCTGCCCTAGAAAGCTTGATTGTTTGATAATGTAAAACATTTGCGCGTTTATCATGGATGTGTTTCAGCTTCGTTCTCTCAACTTGCGATGTACTCAAAGCGTCTTCGCAAAGCAAGAACTTTCGCTTTCTCTCTCGTTTAGTTGGCACTGCACATGCAGGAAAGAGAATAGGGATGCCAGCCCATTTGAATCCAAGCAGGCGACAATAGACGACTTGCAGAGGAAAGCGATACGGATCGGCAGTCCTACTTTCCTTGTCAGCGCGACAACAGAACGCTCACTTTCTTCTATTCAAGTCATTGTTTCCACTCTGGGGGGTCCATAAATTTTATATTCCACAGCAGGAAACCCACGACATAACCATGAGGATGAGGACAAAAGCTGTAAGCACATAGTCAACTCGGTTTTGAAGTTCAAGCATGTCGAAATTCAAGAAGAAAATCAACACTCCATGTAGTAAAGTCGGCACAAATAACAGGAAGGCTGCGTCGAAGGCTGCCAAGTACGGGTGAGGTCTCATGATCGGCCTATGATTTCATCAGCATGAATAGTAATAATAAAAGGAGTGTATATTAATTGGAACATCTATAGAGAGAGAGAGAGTTATTAATCTCAAGATAAACTATAAGAATTAAATATTTGAATAAAATTAAAATATATTTTTACTATGATCCTCCATGATGCAGATTTAGAAGAGAAAATCAATCATCAATCCAGAAAGGAAAATATGAGATGTTATTAGGAAGGAAGATTCTTAATTAATCATATTTTCCTAAGACCCCTTCATTTCCACTTAAGGACCTAGATCACGGATTACTTGCTGTGCCTTATGTAACAAACATTCCAATAATTTGCTAGCGCTAGCACACATTCTTAGGAATTTTACGAATCCTTTGCGCTTAATTAATAGTAATAAAGATAAGTTTACAGAAGAATTCGACTAAAACGTTAATTACCGGTATAAACCTAGAAAACATAAAGGCTGCGTGTAGATTTAGTGGTTATATTTTCGAGGAAGCATAGGCAATGGAACACGTAATTTTATTTTCCACACAGTCTTCCAAAAAGTTACGTCTTATAGAGTTTTTTGAAGTAAAAGAAGCAAGGCAGGCCAATGAAAAGTGAACGTAATTTTCTTAATATATAGTTAATAATTTATAAATCTAATAATTTTATATCCGATTTCAGTAAAAAACCTTTTTTTGATTTTTTTATTACATTATATTACTTTTAAAAAAAGAGGATATCCATAACTACAATCACGAGACTTTTAATCTCCGATTATTACATTCTATGTGCAGTAATAGAGTCTTCGGCTACTTTATATTTCAAGAGGTAGTTTATACGTACGGAGAAATGTTTAAACAGGACGTTTTAAAAAGAATGTCGTGACTCCCTCATCCTGTTCACGCAAGAAATCAAGAGTTTTTAACCTGCTCCCCACGAGTTAATTAGGCTCGGCGGTCAGTTCACAAAAACTCATCTCGGACATGCACTAAATACGCATGCGTTCGAGACGGGGTTGTCGACTTTCTTATGCATACTCTCCCCTCTCATGGGGGGGAAGGAATTCATTTAGCCTTTTTTCACGGTCAGAGACTTCCAACCCAATTTTTTCCCCTAGGATATGACCTTGACCAAATTCTTTCTCAAAGTCTCTCAAAAAAAAAGAATAACGGATGATTATAGGGTTTCGTTATTGGAAGAAATATACTCTAGTTGCTGAGAGAAAATGTAGCGTAGAAACCTCTACGTAGCGGACAATTTCTTATTTAACATATCTAACGGCACCCTAGGTTTCGTCCGCTGTTGAGGAACGTCACGTGTTTCTTTCATATATTACGAGCGAAGAGTAGAAATTCCTCCAAGGTGGCATTTACAGTAACAATTCGTTTATATTAGCTTTACATATCAACTCACCAACCAAATATCGATTCACCGTGTTATCTACACGAAAACTAAATGGTACGTTATGGACTCGAGCTGAATAACAGTGAAGAGATAACATTTGGGAATTTCTAATAACAGGAGAGTATTAAGACCTCTATTTTTGAACGACATCTAATTTTTTTACATGTTTTAGTTGCCTGGGAAGAAAAACAAACAAAAATAATATTAAGACATCATCATATTATGCATAGGTATTAGATTATTCAAAAATTGAATTCAATTTGGAAAGAGATTAACCAGATGAGCTTCTAGGAATAGAACTTGGAATTGAGTAACGTGAAATTAATTCATCTAAACTAAGGTATTCAGAGGGGTTGTTCAAAGTTTGTTTAAATTTTCCGCTGGATTTGAACCTTGTCTTTTGGGCTGAAGCTAGTGACCTTAATTGTTATACTGCTTCGGGAATTGTACATGTTGCTATAATTCAGCACGAAAGCTTGATGACGGGATAAGAAAACTTTCAGGTGACGAGTAATCACTGAGAAATTTCATGATTCGAAAAAAAAAGACTTCTTCACTTCAAAATAATGATTCATATAGAAATATCTAATTGTAGATCAATAGGTAATGGATTTAGCTGTCCATAAGGATTTTTTAAAACTTAAGAACTCATTTTAGAATACTTGCAGTATATTTTCATTAACCTTAGGTGTTACAGCATGAGAGAAAACTCCATACATCAACGTAATTATTTTGTTTAAGTAAGGAATAGCTAGATGTAACAACATTTGTGAACGTAATATTTTTATTTATTTTTTTATACCAGATGATCGTAACAGAAAAAATTGCGGGAAAAATTTCATAGAGTCTGGCCATCTTTTTTACTTAAGTTTACTGTCACCGAGTACTGATCACGCATTCCTTTGTTTGATTTCAAAAGAGGCTGACAATGTTTTGTTATAAAAACCACGTGGACACTCGCCGATTAAATGTGCCCAGGAAATAGTAAGTAAACGTATTCACCTTCTCGAAAAAAAACTTCAAGCACGAGTCCCACAAGCAATTCGGGGACACCAAAGAGGAAAGCTGATGCCCTCTTCCTTGACTTGACATTTTCAGAACGTGGAACGAAAGATTTTTGCTTAATTTAACCGAGAGAGTAATTTTCGTGCCCGCCACGTCCAAGGGAAGGAAAGCCCTCCCCCCCCATCGACTGCGACCGACCCAGTTCCCGAAAATGCATTAATCAAAAGGCATTTTATACTCGTCAGAAGAACCGCTGTAGCATCAAAAGGATTGAGTAAGGGGAGAAAGAAAAGAAAAAGTGACGCGCTCGTTTCTTTTTTTTCACGCCACGGTAACGGAAGCATGGAAATGTCTCCCCGCTCGCACTTTCTCCGACCGAGTTCCGGGACTCGGCAACCAGCGGCGGCGGCAGGTTCTCCTCCTTTCAAGGATTGTTTCCACGCGTCGCTCGGTCCTCCCTCCGTGTTTTTTGTCGTACCCGTAAGCTAGAGCCAGTCGCATGACCACGCCTTTTTGGGAACTCGGTGGACGGAGGGACGGGCGGGTTGTTTATTGTTTACGGGACGAGAAATATGACGGTGAATGAAATTAAAGGAAAGCCGGGACCCATACGCGAAAGTTTGCTCCGGGAAACCTGTCGGAAATCGGCACAGTAAATCCACAAGGAGGCAATGGGACCTCTCTTTCCTAATCTTTAAATGTCCTTTACTATAAGGCATGGTTTTTCCAAAAGGCAATATGAGTCACACATCCTGCATCACTGGATGAGAATCCTTAATGATGTTTTAAGAAAGAGGAAGAGAGAGACGAAAGTATCCTGTAATTCCTGATTATTCTAACTTACAGAGACACCTAAATAATACAAAATTACTCAAGGACAATATTCTAAGCAATAGCATTGAAGCTAACATATTATAAGAGAAAACTCTTCATAAATGTAATTACAATCGTTCTGCCAGGTAGGAGGGAAAAAGTTTCTTACCTATTTCGTTAGAAGGATTTGTTTGGTAGAAACCTACGTGAATGAAAGAAAATGCACTTTTCCACAAAAATATTTATTGCGTACAACGCGCATTTCGGCTTGTTAAGCCATCATCAGGTACAAGACTTGTCTACTACCTGATGATGACTTAGCAAGCCGAAACGCGCGTTGTACGCATTAAATATTTTTGTGGAAAAGTGCATTTTCTTTTATTCATTATGCATTCCTTGCACTACGTCCAGCCTGCAGCTGTTAATCTTAGAAACCTACGTAATATCGTAATCTTTTCCATAATTTTTACACTTATATTTCACGTTATATTCTACAAAATCGTGATATTTTCTGTAACCGTCCTACGTAATATCAGAACATGGTGACAGCGTAATTAATACAGTCCAAAATTAGGAAATGCCTTTCAGAATGGCGCAATGATCTATTTTACAGAAGAAAGCAGTGCCGAAGGTGGACGATTACCACCTGTTGCTGTGGAAGCAGGGAACTCTTACTATAAAACTGAATACAAGGCTATCCCAATTTTCAGTTTTTCATCATAGTGTTCTAAGGGTAACTAAACAAATTTTTACTGAATACAAAGAAAAGTCATGGAAGATGATATTCATTGTTGTTAAAAATTCAGTTATATTGCTAATTCCATGTTACAATTACTCTTAAATTACTAAAAACTATGTTAATTGATTGTTCATAGCATATATTTGGTGATAATGAAACTTCAAAATGTTAATAAATGCATATGCCAGCCTACCTAAACGCTAATGTAGGACGCATAGGCTCATACACCTACTATAGAATACGTTAGAGGGATGGCCTATATTTATTCTTAGTATTAGGTAGGTACCTACAAATTATTGAATAAATTTATAAAAAATATATGAAAAACGTATGCGATGTATCGTGCAAGTAAACATATTAAGTGAAATCAAAATCAACCATTACTGTTTATTCGTTTGATATTAAAATACACAAACAATAGGCGAGAATGTCACGTAACAGCTAAGACCATGAAGATCTCGACTCTTGGTTGCCTCGTAACTCACACTATCAATTTTGTGAGAGAGTCCCTTCGCTTGATTTAACTGCACAATATGTTTATTTATGAGTTTGCTTTCCGGCTTTATGACCGATGCCGCGCTTCCAACTGGATATGGGAAGGTGTTAACGAGATTCTAAATTTAGCGCGCGTCCGGAGTTCTCCTCAGTAGGGAGCCAGACACCCGTAAAGAATTCCGTGACCACCAGCATGCATAACTTCCATTCAGTAATCGAAATCCTTTTCATAGGCGTCGAATCGCCTAGACAAATGCAAGTGCAATTGAGTAAACATACCCCACGTTCCGTTTTAAGGCATGCAAACACGATATGTTTTTACGTTCTTATGCAAGCATGTTATTTAATCGACCAGCTACGAAAAAAGTGTGTTGTGACAAACGTGCAAAGAAATCTTTGACGTTATTTACCTTCAATTATTGAAAGGTAAAGATAGCTTACTGGGTAAAACTTGGCCAAAAAGAGGAATCTAGGGTCCATTTCATTGAATAATAATTTTTTTACCAACTATTCCATGCGTTAAATAGTTCAGAGAGAGTTTTGTATTATTTTAATTTACAAAAAATGGTTATGAAGGTTGCTGAATATTTACATTGAACAATAGAATTTCATAGCCTAAAATATCTTTCGCTGCAATAAAATATTATACTGCTGAACACTTTAACACGTGACTCAAAAATTAAAAGGCATAAAATGGACCAAAATGACGGTTGCGCTTATCTATATCTGAGAAGCAATCTGCAAGCTGTGCAAAGACGTTTGCAGGGGAGTGGAGCTCACCAGGCAGGCATTCTTACGAACTTTTATCTTCACTCCGGAAACAATAATTAAATGCGATTGATATTAGCTGTTAATTAATTATCTAACCATGTGGGGACAATGATAGTCATTGCAGGCAATTTTATGGATCGTGCACACAAAATAGGAGTTCTATCTAAATTAAGTACCTACCCCCGTCCCGACTGCATTCATATTTATTTTTTATTGTCCAATGGCAAGAGAAAAAAAATTCATTTTAAACATTCACATTCCAGCCTCTTTCTCTCTCTCTGATTTAATGTTTGTGGTCTAATCTACCGTATTAAGAGCTAAAATTATTTTACAATCACCGACTCGTTGCACTGACCCGTGATAGGGATACCTTGAAGGCTGACCACGAAGAAATAAAGTTCAGATGAATAATTAGTTTGTTTATGGCAATATTTAAAATATAAAGCAGAAATAGACTTAACGAAATAGAACTGCAAGGTGGCGGTGTTCTACTTTAGTAGACATTCCTTTTCTTTAGGATTTGTTCTTTACCGGAAAAAAAACTCACCCATATCACTAGCGGAACTAAATAAAATGGATCGCGGCAGGAGCTAATGTCCGAATCACCCTAAATACCTCTGTTCTTTCATACTCTTTTACATCATTTCTCACTCCGTTTCTCGCGAAAAAAAAATAAGGCTCATTCAAGGGAACTAAAAAAAATGAAAATGCGCTTAGAGGGAGCCAGTTACGCACGACGGTGGCCGAGGAAATACGATCACAGCTAAACTATTCACTGCCTTCTTCATTCTTCCGTCAACCGTTAGGGTGGCTTATAGATTGAGTGACTTCCGATTGAAATGGTGAATCAAGCAAGACACCCAAGCAACACAAAGGGAAATAGTGTGGAGACTTCAACACCTGTAAAATTATCCTTGAGGTTGTTCAGAAGGGATGAACTGGGGTGTGTGATCCCTCCAAAAAATCAATCCTTTTTTATAACTAGCGAGTCATGTGATGAAAAAGTGAACGATTCGGTGGTTGGTTCGTTGGAGGAATCATAATTCAATTTTCAAACAAGCATGCCTGTATAACGACGTGCGAGTAACAAGATCCATCCTCTGCACTAATATCAGAATGCAGTGACATTACCGCAGTAAATCTTAGTATTTTTAATGAGCGAACGTATTCGAGAAAGCATATTTTACCTAGCCTGGTGTGATGTCTTTTGCTGTTACGAAGAAATTTCGAATCTTAATGCACTTACCAACCACATCCACCTGACACTGAATAGATTCCTTTAGTTGAAATTTCCGAACCATGCCTGCGTTTCTTTGAATTAAAGTTCAGACCACGATGCATCCTGGGCACACCAATTTCAAATAGCAAGCAACATAGCATGAAAGCGGAATATGATGATAGAAGTAAATGGGCTATCATGGAGTTGCCAACGCCTGCTTGGCATCGTGGGGGAAGCTTGGGTCGTCTTCGAGTGGAAAATTACGCCTTGGAATCCAGTTCATGTTTTATGCACCTGATTTTATTTCACATTTAAAGGCATATGAACCGTATAAATATCACTTTATGTTGGCAGTAGCACATAAATTGAGTATTAAGTGTTTTATACCCTAATATATTTAAACCGCTGAAGTCTCGAGAAAGAAAAGTTAATGGAAAACAGTCGGCCCATACTGATAAAGGAAACAATACTATTTGGAAAAATAATCATCAAAACATCATAAAATTGGGAGTAAAATAAAATAGCCATGAAGGAGTAGTAGTAATTTCCGGATTCAAACAAATATCACCGGATTATTCATACATATGGCCGATTTACGTAACAAAGATAAACGATCGACCGCCAATAAATATCCTATTTGATGAAGGATCTGATGCTTTCCCGGCGTATACTTTTGATGAATTCTTCTCGGGATTTAACCCGGTGGAAATCCCGAGAAGAATTCATCACCCTATTTGATCATTATTTTTTTTCTTTTGTGCAAATTAATGGCATATTGTCACAAAATTATTACTTAAAAAACAGTCGCAATACTACTACACGCGCAAATTAGTGTGTGTATAAAAGATAAGTATGACTAGTACTATCATTAGATAATAAATTATAGTGGATCACTCTCGATGAAGTGCTTGTAGATCAAAACAGGGCTTGGGAAATAGAAACTTTATGAATTATCACACAGATTTTAGCATGTATTATGTTATAAAAACTCACATGAAAGAAGTATCTGCATTTATAAGTTGAGATTTCATGTATAACATATATTGAACATAAATTCATAGCTTGATATAAAAGACAAACCCGTATGGTACATTTATTTCTCCTGTAAATCCTTGTAATTACTCCTCATATACTGCATTCTTGTAATTTAATAGGTATGTATCCCTTGGGAAAAAAGAAAGATGTTTTTCTTTTTTCTATTGGTAAAACAATGCGGTGAAATTATTACATTTACATTCTCATATTTGAATAAGATGTGGAAGTTTTATTGAAAAGTTTTTGCAAAAGATGTTTTACGTAAAAAAGTAATGGGTACTTTATTTTATTAATTTAGTATTATATGGATGCATTTAAACAGGTAAAACGATCATATTAAAAATATAAATGCCAAAATATTGATAAAGTAATCATTTGTGTGTGAGAAAACACTTTCAAGCTTTAAGTATGAGTGACGAGCTTACATCAAGATGCAGCATTTGATGTAAGAACAAGACATCGGGGGAGAGACTTAAGTGCTCAGGGAATAATGGCAACTCATTATTCAGCCACATCTTTCGAAAGAGAATCGCCTTTGTTAGGACTCTCCTTTTATCTCTACCTTGCCAAGCCCGAAGCAATTGTTCCTTTAACTTTTTAAAGAGTAAAACACGGACCCCTACTGCGTGACACAAAAAAAAACACAGAAAGCGAAAGCTCGAGTTCGGAACCGAGTATACAAGCGGTAGGACACGCCCTGGTGCAGTACGATATCCTTCCACAGAACAATTCAAATTATCAAGTTGCGGGAGAAATTAAAGGGAATAGGAAGAGAAGCAATAGTCTTGACTTTGCTTATTCTTTTCGCCACATTGACTTCAACTTCTCTAGCATAATGGGTACATCACATGCTTAATGATCCTTCGATTCTGCTTGAGATTTTTTCAAGACGACTAAAAACAACACGAGCGTAATAACTGCCACGAATCGTGGAGCATATGAATTAGAAATAATTGAAAAATCTTACATCCCCAAGGCCATAATTTCTGTAAAATAAACAATTCATTTCAGTATCAATGGACCTAGAAAATTTGTATTCAATTTAAAAATTAAAATCCACGAAATACATTCTTCACTTTCCATACCACCATCAAATGTGAGTATTAAGTAGTGAGCCTGGTGGGTAGCGTGCTCGCCGGCTAATTCGAAGGTCGCGGGTTCGAATCCCGCCCAGGGCATGGATGTTGTGTTTGTCCAGATGGGTTTTTCTATATTTTGAAGAGGTGCGAAATGACCATAGCCGTCGAAGCACCCTATATACAAAAATACTACTACTTTTAAGTAGTGATGGTAGAGTATATAATAGCAGTGAGTAGAAATTATTTCAAAAAAATCTTTTGTGATTGTACAGCAACGTATTCATTTGGAAAATGTTACTGCCACACTGAACAGGGAGGATTCAATTACAAACGAGTCAGAAAAGATGAATTCCGAATCTCTTTCGCGCACGCATATAAGGTTAAATTGACTCAGAGCTAACTATTGACTCCGTCGTTAAAGAGCCAGCAATCCAAATCGAGATGCAACCGGGGATGATTCGATTCATATTTTCGGGAGCCCGAACGATATATATATATATAGTTGAAGTATAGCGACGTGGTACTGACCGCTCATTCCAGGGCCGAATTGGCTCAATACGCGACGATAAATGAAGGATCGGGGGAGGGAATGAAAATTTCACCTCGGAGGCCGGCTATTACCGGTTTCATACAGGGAAGGGCGCCGCGAAATTGAGCTCCTGAAAACAGAGGATTAAATCAGGGACGAATGGATCGTGACTGGCCGGTCGATGAGATCGCGATGAGCATAGCCGGGCCGCCAAATTGACGACGACGCAGCCGGCCGATCTATCGCTTCCCCTTCCACCCCGCTGAAGACTATCCCCTCCACCTCCACTTGCTTCGACTTCGAACGGTTACGAATCCTAAAAAGGAAGTGTTCTCGGCGTGGTTGAGCTTATCATTACGCTACGCTGCTCGCGGCGGATAAACGTCACGCGCGAGACTGGGAATTTGAGGTCCCCCTCGTCGGAGTGGGTGCTAGTCTGTACATTCTCAAACTTGATTCCATGCAATTCCGAGTTAATTCTCTCCGCAGGAATACAAAATAATTATAGTGCATTTTTACGGGGAAATTATAATAATAATAATGATCTTTATTTAGCAAAAAAGCTATTCAATACACAAAGACATAATACACAGTGAGACATCAACATACCACTTACAATTTAATCATTAATACTCTATTTCACTATCAAAAAAGATACAGATGAGGCCTATGCCTTGAAACTAGTCGTACCTAATAAAATTTGTGGAAAAGTAGAGTGTTTTATCATTTCAAGGAAAAAATTACGTGACTCGGACAAGCTTTTCCGCGACCTTTTCATTTCACAGTTTACGCGTGCGATACGTTGCTGTTACGAGTATACACAATTTTTAATAATAATAATAATCTTTATTTAGAAAAAAAGCTATTCAATAAAAAAAGACCTAATACACAATGAGACATCAACATTTCACTTACAATTTAATCATTAATACTATATTTCACTATCAAAAAAGATACAATTTTTACCTAGATAATATCCATTACCTTAATTTTATTTTAAATCTGTCAATATTTTTGCAATATTTTATTTCCGGATGCAATTTGTTATACATAGCCAAGCCTCGTAGAAAAGAGAGGCCTGACAAGAAGTTTTCTTCCTCTTAGGGAGATGAAAACAATCACTAATTCTTGTTTTATAATTATGGACTGCATTATTTTTTAGGAGTGTGTCCTCAAATTGTCCTCAATGTTAAATTAGTATAATAAAATATGGAAATTATTTTTCGCGCCAACGGTGGAGAAATGGGTCGCCATGAATTTTCTTATGATGAATTCTTTTTCAGCTCTAAATTCTTTCGACTTCCCGCCATTCCTTGTGGAAGGCCCATTTCCTTCCTCGGCCTCAACAAACTTAACTCTCTCTCATCTTCCACCAAACGCCTTCAACATTTAATTACACTGATTCGTAGCATCCCCTTTCCTGTCTCCTCCTGTATTCCTGCTAATAATGCTCTTTCCTATCCTCGACTAAACGCCACGCTGAACACGTCTTTGTTTCCATTTCGGATGGTTTTCTTCTCTCTCCTTCCGTTTTCTCGAAATCTTTTAGTCACATACCCATTCCTTTTCGAAATGATTCCTTGACATCTAAAAAAAAAAACAGTCACCTACCTTGCCATCGAGTTTAACTTTGCATCAGTCGGCTTTTTTCTTTGCTCTGCGCGTTGATTCCTGGCGGGGTCGTATTTGCACGTTTGGCGTGTCAACACGAGGGTGAGGCATAAAACCAATTATGCGCCTCGGTTCATGGGACGCGCATCCTCCATATTTCCCACTCTCCTGGCGTGGAAAACACCTTCATGTTTCTTCAGGGACTATTTACCGCGGTTAAGCACGAAAGTGAGATATATATAGAGAGAGGGGGGAAAACAGTAATTATCCCTTTTTAATTTTCGTATCGGCGAGTCGCTGACTATCCGACCGGCAGGCTGCGTGCACCTTTCCCACGCGCACTCAATTGTTTTACACGGTCCTTGCGCCTCTAGATGCTCATTTTTTTCCGTTGTTGTTTTTGTTTTTTTTAATTCGAGGTCGCGCTCCACGAGGGAGAAAAGGGAGGAGTCTCTGGTACAGTCTCTCTCATTCCAGCGCGCAAGCATACCGTTGCTTTCTCGTTATTTTATTTTGAAAGCCGCAGATGTCGAAAGCTGTTATTAGTGTGTAACGAGGCTTACCGTGTGTTCTGACCCGACTGTTGAAGCCTTTTAAAAAAGGAAAGGAGTTTTTTTTTTTACCTCCCTTGATTCTTCGAAGTCTTGGAAGAAAATGGCATCAATCCTCGTGGAGTCTTCTGAGACCACACAGGTGTGCGAAGGTGGACGATTTCGGAAGTGGATTTGTTTGCAACCGATTCGTCACGAGCGACAAAACACTTGGCAATAACAATGGAAAATGATTTCAGGGATCCGGATTTTGACCAGATCCTCCTCACCTTTTAGAGAAAAAGTTTTAACTCTTCGTTCTCAGACGTGCGTCCATATTGCAACGGGTACCGAGGAACGTGAAAATTCTATTTCACTACCAAGAACTGTCACAATGACCGAAATCGCAGTTATATTTTTAACTGTAGTAACTGCGGCTAATAAATTTTAGGATTGGTTTTTTGTGACTCTCCACTGCATTTTGTCACATGCCAAATTCTTTGTATCTATTTAATTTTTAATCCACACGTTTTACATTAACTGTTTCCCATACTTGATCTTTGAGCTGCTTCCTCTACTAGTGGTATTTCCAGTACAGTGTTTAGTAAGCATCTATATATATTCATTTTTTTAGAGTGTCAGTCAGTCACAACGTATCCGTTTTGGTTTGTTTTCACTTGATGACATCGTCACCTGACGACGTCACCAAGTGGACGAAACCGGTCTTAATAAAATGTTATTTGTGGAATTGCAAAGTTTACT
The DNA here is from genome assembly GCA_011762765.2 of Rhinocypha anisoptera. Lineage (NCBI taxonomy): Eukaryota > Metazoa > Arthropoda > Insecta > Odonata > Chlorocyphidae > Rhinocypha > Rhinocypha anisoptera. The sequence continues at coordinate 974 of WURS02210195.1, read as the reverse complement.
TCATCCTATACATCATGAAGGAGTTCCACATAGTAGAGCCGAGTATGATTTCCTATAAAACTACAGTTTTCTCTATAAGCAAAGTAAAATATACATTTCCTGAGTCTGTATCTCAATTGCTTCATTTGCTTCCACCACTACACTTTCGTTTGCCTCCCATAATGTCACTAATTTTACTAGTGGATTTCAATGGTTAAGAAATGAAGTTTTCTTATTATTTATCATAAATAAAAATTTTATTTCCCCAGTTAATTTTGTTTTGGTGTAACTTAAACCCTTTAAAAATATTACTTTTGCTGCCTCACCTGATTTTATTCCTGACAAAATGGATTATCACTAGGATAAATACTGCAATTCCACAATTTGTAATTGACTCCAGTGTCCAAGGATGCCAATTGGGCCATATAGATATGTCAAAATTAATTTGTTTTCATTTTACCAATAGTCTTAATTCGTTCTTGTTGGCACATGAAAACAAATTAAGGAAACTATAGAAAAATTTGAATCCATTAAGGAAGCAAAAGCATTTGGCATTTAACATTTTTAAGTTCCAGGGTCCTTTGAAACATTTTGAATCAATTTTGACATACTAAGAGACGTATCTGTCTCAAATTAATTTATGTTTATTGTAACATAATATGATCAGATTCATACATTTAAATGTGACAGATTAAAGAATTTGATTAAAAGGTAATAACTCACCCTTTGATATACAAATTACTCCTACTGTATGAAGCTCATTTGTTGGCCATTGGGTATGTAATTCAATAAATAAAACTATAACACTTAAGGAAATTCATTAAGATAAGGATTGGTTTTATTGTTTAAGTGAAACAAGTTGAAATATTAATGGAAAAATGAAAGGACGAATAATCTTTGCAATGTCATTGACTTGGTAATAAGTTGAGAATCAAAACCTCAAGGGTTTATTCAGATGGTGATTATGTAAATTGTGACAGACATTCTACAAATGA
>WURS02209869.1:0-20200 GCA_011762765.2 Rhinocypha anisoptera | reverse complement strand
AGCTAGCACTAGATAGGAAAGGATGGAGGGCTGCAGTCAACCAATCTTCGGATTGAAGTACTGATGATGATGATGAGGCCACAAAAAAATACCTCGGGGGCCGCCAGTTTGACACGCCTGTCTCAATTCGTCTATTTCCAGTCAATCTATGGTCCATCTTCCACCTGGTTTACTATCCGTCATTTTTTTCCGTAGATCGGGGCCCATGCATTTGTTCTAACGTATCGCAAAAGGAGATGCTAAATATAAGACTAGGAAGATATGAGTTGAAACAGGCAGAAAATTTTACTTTCTTGCGTATAGAGGAAAAGGGACGTAGCGGAAAATATATTACAAGAAGAAGTATTGCATTGGAATAAGATGCTTTTGAGTTGCTGAGAGGTACCTTAAGGAAAGACTTGAAGAGAAGGTTAGTGGAAACCTTCTTAGTGGAAGGTTTACATGGCTCTAAAACCTGGTCCACGAGTAAAGATGATGAGGGAGGATTGGAGGCTTTTGAGATGTGGGTTTGGCGAAGGATGGAAAAGAAGTGACGAGATGGAAATGAAGTGGACGGAGAGAAAACTAATGAAGAAGCACTAAGAATAATGAGGGAGGAGAGGAAACTGTTAAGTGAAGTCCGAATACAAGTAGATGGGAGGGGTTGGGGGGTCGGAGGCGATGGGTTGTTGAAGACAGAAATGGAGGATGGAATGTTGGGTAAGAAAAGTAGAGGTGGGAAAAGAGAATAGGTATTTTTAGATAGTATGATAGCTAGGAGGAATTACGCATAGTTGAAGAGAGCTTTGTGATAAGGCCGGGCTTGGTAGTTGAACAAACCTGCAGACTTAAGGACAGGACTGCAAACTTAAGATTATAAAATCAATAAAGTAGGCTGAGCACCGTTTGATTGCTTGTGCTTCCTTTATTTCATTACTTCTTCTTCACTTGCTGTGATAGACTGCATAGCCTGTACTGGAAACCATTTCAGCCTTGGTCTACCAACATTACGAAGACCCCTAGGTTTACACTCTAAAGTCATCAAAGGGAGACGGTTCAGTTTCATTCTTCATATGTGGTTGCACCATTTGAGTTTATATTCTGTCATTTTCTCTTCCGGATTGAAAATATTTAAATTCTCTCTTATTACTTCGTTCCTTATTCTATGCCGACCGAGTTAACCTGGTGGGTAGCATGCTCGCCGGCTAACCCAAAGGTCATGGGTTCGAATCCCGCCCAGGGCATGGGCGTTCTTTTGTCCAGTTGGGTTTTTTCTATGAATAGAAGAGGTGCGAAATGACCATAACAGTCGAAGCACCCTATAAACAAGGATTCTACTACTACTCTTTATTCTATATTTTAAGGTGCAACCCTCTACTGCTCTTAGGAACTTCATTTCAGCCAATGTGATGTTTTTCCTGTCTTCCTTTGAGAGAGCCCAAGTCTCACTACCGCATACCGGAACTGCCATCGTTTTGTAAAACTTCAATCTAGTTTATTTTTTATTTTATTTTTGTGTTTTGTGAATTGTCCCGCATGTGTATTTGAACTTGTTGAGGTTATTATTTATCTGATGCGGTTCATTAATTTATGCGAGGACTACAGAGGTGTGAAGAAGCTGGGAGGTGGCAGGTTAGGTTAAAATGCTACTATAGATAAACGAATCGCGGACTGCAAACGTAGGACGATGATCAATTAAGTTGGCAGAGCACCGACCCGAGTGGTTTTCGCCTCCTTTCTTTGATGGGGATTCTCTCATTTCCGCGAACAGACGTAGAATAGAAGCTGTCTGAAGAGCTATCGAAAGAGAATGATGAGATGAAAAACTTTCAACAGGGGAAACTGATACGACAGATATTAAGGTATGGAAGACTGCAACGGAGGGAGAGAATAGAATAGAATAAGGGTTTAAGTCAAGGGGGGCTAGATTATAATTCTGTTCCGGAGTTCATCAAAAACCTATGGGTTCTCAGATAGAAGAATCTATCGCAGTTAAATTTCTTTCCGGGGAATATTATGAATAAGAAATACTAAATGCAAAAAGGGGACTCCTTCATTTACCTTCTTTACTTTTTATAAATGACCAAACAGAGAGAGAGAGAGAAATACGATGCCTTAAAATGAATGTTTTTTAAATCCATTTACATACAATGAAATAATAAGTGAAGTACATTGACCATCGAGTATATAGATACAGCCGGAATATTTTGTACATGTCTTTTAAATGGCTTAAACTGAATTTCTGTTAGACCAATGGATGAATACACTCAATGTAAATGCGTATGTATGGACATGCCCGTATGGAATATGTATGTGTGTTGTTGTTGGCGCTTCAACAATAGAGTTATTATGTTTAGCGCCATCATGCTCATCTATTATCGTCACCTGATCAAATTTATGCCTATAAGTTTCTAGCAGAGACTGATTTCAAACACACGTCATACGTGTTCTTGATGGTAAAAATAAATAAATAAAATGGAAATAACACCATTTGAAACGAAAGAGATGTATACTAAAATGGATATTTACTTCACCAATGTAGGAGCATTCACTTGTCGTTAAAAAGTCCAATAGTTCCAAAAAAAAAGGTCCAAGGCTCTAGTAACGAAGTGTGGATCATCGCACAGAGGTGATTGGATCTTCTTCTGGATACGAACAGAACTAATCATCTCTGGACACGATGGAGTACTCAAGTTATGAACTTCCACTGCAGCAAAAAAGGAGGAGTTTGTAGCATCATAATGGAAACACCTTAGATACCAACTTAAACTTAAAAAATTTAAATTTTTGACAAATTATCACCGCATCATACCCCGAATTGTTATGCATAGAGTGAATGGACCGGATGATAAATCTAAGGGCCTTCTGGAGATTATTTATTCGTTACGATCAGTATTTTCGTGTTTAATGCAAGCGGAATCACGGAGTATGTTCTATTTAGAAGGCATCATTTAAATTACCAAACGAAACGCCGTTTAGCAGCCAAATGGTCACTTTCTCATGGCCAACCTTAGCTGATCTTGCCTATTTTCCAGGAGAGTGTCATAGTAGTATCATACGAGTACGAGCATACCGATACCTAGTAACATACGAGATTCTCTCTCCCTTCTCTAAGTCGAAAACCTAGAAATATTCAACTTGATTCCTGATGAAAGTAAACCACACCGCCCTCCCAATGAGATACGAGTACGTAAGTGAATCAGGCTGAGGAATTTCGAGTTCTCCTCCTTTCGCCCGAGTGCCTTGAGAGCAGTGAATCCGGTCCTGCCCACACGGATGTTATTGGCTGGCAGAATACGGAAGCGCGGGGTTCTTATAGGAAGCTAGAGGTCACAAGGTGCTTTTGGGACTGGCAGGCTGCGTTCGTTTCTTTGTATCGCTCACCCCCTTCCTCCCCCATATTGTTTTAATTTTTAACGTGGCCCTCACTCGAGCTGGACTTTTTTTGCATGTCAAATACAATGGAACGGTAAGCGACGCGGAAGAACTAGCAGTTCGCAAATCATTCTGCATGGTCTTCCGCATGTGCAAATATTACTGCAGTGGACAAAAACGCCAGGTCGTTGCAGTTAAGTGAAACAGTTCTCTCCCCATGCTTAGGTCAAACAATACACCTCTTGATTGTTGAGTTGCCCAACAATGGATGCGTTTAAGTCTCTCACTTTCGTTTACACCCCTCACGTGTCAAATCGTACCACGGCACACTCTCACCATTAGGTCACACTTGACCCTAGACCTCGACAACAATCATTCAATTTTTGAATCGGTATTCATCACCATCATCAGTGTTCTGCCAGTGCAGTTTCTTGGTGCTTCTCCAATTCTCTCTCTATCTCTTCGTATAAGAGTATCCTTTCCTGACGACTTTCATGCCATAAATCAATTGCTTTCTCCTTCTTCTTTTCAGTTTTTCCTTTACGGGTCATTCTATAACGTCCCTCATATAGCTGTATAGTCATAGTAAATGTCTTTCCATCCACTTTCTCTTCCGTTCCTCTATGGTGCGAAGCACACTGCTTCCATTACACCTCTTCATTCTGGATCCTATGTAACCATTTTATACTTGATTAGAGATAAAACACTAAAAATATAATTTGCCGTTCCACAAAAAAAATTATTTTAACCGTGACTGGCTTCCATGCTGAGTGTCATATTCTGGCGTTCTAAGATTTTATACTTAACATTCTTCGGATTCACGTTCCCAAAGTCTCCATCCTTCTCATTAATGTCCATGTCTCACATTCATAGAGCAACACACTCCAAGTAAACAATCTTGGCACTCTCTTTTTCAGTTTCATAAATCGGCAATGCCAGAAGTTAATCGGTATTGCCCGTGGCGAAATTGGTCATCCCTCCTCCAAAGAATTGGCTTTTTGAAATTCAACTCATTCCTCCGCATCCGATCAATTTTTTCGTTCAAAATAAGGGTCACTCAGAATGATGTGCTCATGTCTTTGTTGGCAATACGTCCATGGAGCAATTATAATCTTTAAATCTATAACTGGAATTTAAATTAAACTTAGATGAACCAAATTAAACTAAATGGAATTTTAATCGAGAGCTGATCGCTTTTTTGTTCAAGAAAATGTAGGAGACCGTAGAGAGGTAAAGAGAAAAAGGTTGGAGAAATTTTTGACGTGTCTTAAAATGCAGTTTAAATAAGGCATAACTATAACATTCATGTTGCAAGTGACGTGAGGATTCTTTGAGGTTTGTTTTTACAGTGAAAATTTTCAAATGGAAATAAAGATTGTACCTGCTGGAATTATTTCATCACTGCCTGGAGAATATCACACAATTTAGATTTTTAAATATCATTGACGTTCTAAGATTTTTTTCACGTTTACTTACACATATATTGCCCAGTTTTTTTACAAAGTTTTGGGAATTCGTGACCGACGCCTTGACCCTCCTCAATCACTGTTTTCATGACACTTCTTAAAAACCATAGTATTCAACGCGAAAACTGGTTTGTTTATTGACCACCAACCACAAGGGTGTGTGAAAATTGACACATCACGGTAGGGGCCAAACACTTTCCTTGTACCGCCTGCTTTTTTCCGGGAGGATCTGGTAACCGGAAAACCTCCAAACTTGGGGGTCAGCAGGACCCGGCACAGTTCAGAAGCCCAGTACTCTGACCACTTGGTTACCAAGGCTTTTATTTCTTTGACAATCTTATGGAATGAAATTTAATGCCTTCAAGTTATTGAACTCATTATTAGATAACTTAGCCTTCAGCCATCGAAATAAATAAGAGCATCAAATAAAAAGTCTTCTCTTTATCTCTGGAGTACTTTTACACCCATCCCATTTTTGCTAGTTTTATCTGAATGAATCCCTGAGACATATATTTTAGTAGCTTGTAGTGCAAGATGGACATCTAGACCGCTTAAGAATTACTGTGTAAATACATCGATAAAAAAATAAATTTTATTCTTGTTAAAAATTAATATAAATTTTTGTTCAGCTTTGGCATCCAACTTCCACAAAGCTTTTTCATTTGCAATTCTCCATGCAAAATATAGCTCAAACATTCTGTTGAAATAACTATAACTCTCAGCAGTTTCACGCACATAAATTCGCAAGTCACTCAAAGAGCATATAGTGCACTTTTCAATAATTCCTTTAGTTGCACTTTAGCCATTCTTTCTAATGTCGGTGCGCAATTTGAGTATCCTCTACATGGATCCTCTTCGAAAACTGACAAGCCCCTCAAACTCAGCAGCACATTTTTAGACGTTGAGAAGCAAGGAGGAGAATTCCTCCTATATTTTATTACGTTTGAAATTCTTTCAGCGTCAAAACTTATACAAAGAATTTACGGCCGCTACATGATCTATTTTGGAAAATCTAAAAAAAAGATAAGCGTCCCTAATTAAAAAAATGTGTAGAACACACCATTATACTGAATGACACGATGCCGCCAAAGAACGCTTGATACACAGGACCAACTTACGAAAAAGAATAACGAGCCCATAGTCGTCCAATAGGCCAGAGCGTCGCCATCTGTCGTAGAACCAGAGAACTTCTCTTACAACTTACAAGTATACCATGCTATTTCAAATCTTTAGCCTCTAATGAACGACAGGGATTAGGGTATTCCCGATGGAAGTGTCTCGGGACGAGGGCCCAGCAGCTGATTTGCCCGGCTGAAGGTTATTCCGACCACCGAATGTAAGCAGACCGACCGCATAGGCACAGTCAAAACTGTATGTTTCGATTTTGGCATAGGTGTTCAACACTGATGGATCGACCTATATCCTGGTGAATCAACACCAAAGGAATTCCTCTAGGACGGGAACCCTAGATAGCCTAGTCAATATCATGATATTTTAGAAACTACGGCATTCCATACGATTCAGCCGTTTCAGAGCGTGCATTACAAGAGCCCAGTGCATGGGAACCCCTCTTCTATAATTAAATGCAGACACAAATTATTTTTTCTGACAGTTTAAAACTTGATAAAGTATACCTACGTTTGCTATCAGTTCCCAAGATAGATTAGCAATCTTCCTGGTATGCATAGACACTCCACTTGAAGGAACGAGAGCTCATATTTTCATATTGACCATATAGAACAACTACATTAACAATATAATACATGAGAATGGTTAAAAAAAAACCACTTTGCTGTTCCACATAAATTTTGATGCCAACATTAAAGAATAAAATAAAGCATATTAATACATTAGGATTAAATAATTAATGATTTATTATTATAAATAATAATTAATTAGAATGAAAGCATCAAATTACGAATTGAAGAATATATTTCATGGAATAGCAGCGTTTTAATTTACCCATTCTTATCAGGAAGGAGTTACACCAAGTGACGCTTGCTTTGATCACTTATAATACATGATGATTACTTGACTAGCATTACATATACAGCTTTTTGTGAGTCCAAATATTGCCTTATTGAGGTTGTTTTAGCTTACCGGATAGTGCATTTGGCTACTCAACAGTGGATACGGTTCAAGGCACTTGGATACCTCCGTGTGACTCCAGCTAAACACAATGAGTGATTTTTTGGGTACCAGATACTCCTGGGAAAACACAAGTGGAACAGTAGAAGGAACTGGGTCTCCTCTACCCTGATGTGTGAATTCTCACAGCTCCTCTGGCTTAGTATCCAGGTAGGATCTTCTCCTATCAAACCAACCCATGGTTGTAGAATGTGGTTGAATGACTAATGGTCCACTGCTATGTTGAGGCTATGAAGATTTTCTATGGACACTTTCCATTCCTCCAAATATCACTATTAAAAATACTGGCTGATCAAAAACATGAGGAATAATTACGAACCACAAAGGTAAAGTGTAAAACTAGGAGGCTTCAGTGAACATAGATAAAGGTATTAGACAAAAGACCATCAAGACCTGAAAACTTAAATAAGGCTATGTGAACACAAAATAGAGTTATAAATTGAAGGGTTAGGCAAGACTACAAGGGAGTTTAAAAAGTGTGTCATAAAGATCCAAACTTCAAAGTGTTCTCTTAAAAGACTTGGGAACCTGAGTAAATCTTTTTTGCTCACCTAAGGAAAAGTTACATCTTCTAACATGGAGTCACTACAAAATACATATGTTGGCACCACACTTCCCAGCACCAATGAGGCTTCAAGGTTCAAGGATGACTCCAAACAAGGCATCCTGATAAATGGTAACTATTTCTAAATAAATCACGTAATTGAGAATGATAAAATTCAGATTTATAAATATGTATTGGTTGCCTTCCTAAGGGATGGTTTCATTGGAAAGGATGACATGAATCTGTCATAGTAGACAATGAACAACTTCAACAGCGGTGGTAGGTCTCCAGTAAATTCCAAATTCATGTTTACTATTCAAGTTTCGCTTTCGCTTCGTTTAAAAATTTCATAGTTCACTCCACCCATTCTTTTGTAAATTTAATCCTCTGATGCATGGAGTTATTTTGAAAAAAATATTTACTGTCAAATTAAGTTTTATTTTTGTTGGAAAGCTCTTAGAGATTCAGAAATTTTCATGTTAATGATCTTTTCATCTACTGCAAGCAAGTATAGCTGCACTCTTCTTGTGCAAAGCTTTTTCTTTTGGAATTTTTCATGAAAATGTACATCTTACATGTTTTATTGAAATATGCATTTACACTATCAACTATTTCATGCACTTTAATCTATTGCCATTCAATATCATATCACACACTTTTAATTTATTCTGATGTTGTTACACTTTTTGGGTCATCTTCAAGCCTGGTACATACAGGCATACAAACTCAGAAGCACACAAACTCAGAAGCAAACAAAAAAGTATTTGGCATTTATTAAAGAACAACTATGAATTCTGTAATTTGCTGTTTACCTTTTTGGTGCACATAACAATTATTAAGAAACCTAATGCACAAATGATGAAATAAATGAACCATAGGAATGGGATAGCAAAGGTAGTAACTCACCTTGCTTGCAACAAACTGAACATTGAAATGATCAGGAGAAACCCATTATGAAAGAACACTGCATGTCTTAGGGTGATGAACAAATAGGTATTCCAACAGCAAGAGCAATATTTCTTGCTAAAACAATGTTAGCATTTTCAATCAACTACGGAATTACATACAGTATTGCTAAATCGTCACCAAGCATTTCAAAGCCATAGTGCATCATTTATGTCACAAGAATTTTCCTTAACCAAAAGTAGCATATTGTGATTCTTCATTATATGTACTACTTTTGGTGAATGTCAACTAATCCACTGTGAGTTGACTTTTCCAAAAAAACCTTTATTCTTATTGTGTCAACCGGTTATGAAGCAGCAGTACATGTTAAACAGCTGGGCACTGAAAGGTCCACAAATGCTGTTTTTTTTTGTACAGCATGATCCACATAGATGAAAGAGGCATACCAAAGGAGGATTCCACTTCACTTGTGGCTGATGTTTGATTATAGTCCAACAATATTAAGAACTTTTCCTTTAACTGCAAAAGTATCACTTCCCAAATGTGCATAATTTGTACCTGGTTCTCTGAGACATTTGTGAATATGGCCATTTCAGAATTAGCAGAAGGGGAAAACTCACAAACATGCATTTTGACACAAGTTACTATATATCACTTCATAAACAAAAGACATGCTATATTTTCTCTTTTGAAAACTCCATATTTTTAAGATAAAATCTATCACAGAAATCACTATACCACTGAAAATTCACTTTCATGGAGAGGCATGTATGGCACTTATGTCATAAGAAGAGCAGGGAGGGGAGGTATGAACATGGAAGAGTGAACACACAATGAAGGGTAAAGTAACCATTTACAAATCTAATGGTTACTTGGAGAACTGATAATAAAAAAAGAGAGGAAAACCAGCATTTTCAAGAATCATTTTTTGCAGAAATTAACTTCTTCATACATATCTTCAAATACAAGTACCTCCACTTCCATGTTCAGGGATTTTTCTTATGCCACAGGTTCAAGATAATAATTTCAACATGAACTTCACAGTACTTTTCCTGAACATTTGTACACTGTCCACTAATACATTAGGCCAACCGAGAAAATACTAAGAATTTTTTTTTCTCTTTTCTTGAACATACAGTGATTTAATTCTCTCTTTAGAGAGTAATTGGTTTACAAAAAAAGTCATGCATTTTGTTTCTAAGGCAATCTGAACAATGCTGAATTTATGGAACTTCACCATGAAGAGTTCGTAACAATGATGGTTAAATTTTCAGAGTGTTCTTAGTAAAAATTGAGATTGGCTGAGTGTTACAGCATATTCACCCTGAAGAGAACAATGGCTGCCTTGATTCGATTGCTTCCCTCAATCTTCTCGCCAATTGGTGGCTTGCAAGCTGCAGTGGGGTCAGTTTCTCCTTGTTGAGAGTATCAATGAGAGCACCGTTTGACACTAGAAAAAGTGCTGCCTCGCCACGGTCTTCCTCGCACGCAAGGTGTCTTTGTATTCACCACATAGAAACAATGCAAATATTTTGCAAAGGTTAAATGCGGATTTAGGTTATGTGAAGTGTAAGTCAATTGGCAAGCAATCATTTAACCAAGCTGCATGCTGTTGTCTTGCATTTCTTCAATTTCAAGCAAGTATTTAACAGAATGCACTGAATGAGGTTAATGAAAGTTTCAAAGAATATGGGTTCAGAATGGAGGGAAAGGTAATTTATTAAAACCAATAAGGGTGTCAGAGAGCACAAGTAAGATTATTGATGGAAAATCACGGTGGACAGCAAGGGTAGGACAGGATCGTCTGTTAATGTACCTGTTTTTAAGCCTTCTGCTGTCGCAGCCTTGTTCTTTCAGGATGGATGTATGCAGGAGGAAAGTAGGTGGGACATTCTTCCCTTCAAGTGCCAGAAAGAGTTTAGCATGTAACAGATCATTTAATCCAGGGTGACACTTATAATCCGCATTGCCATTTTCCCTCCAGTGGAGCAGTGGAGATTCGATTGACCAAAGTTAAAATATTTCATACAAAAATATATCTAAATATGTGCTCCATATTTACTTTCCATGATTATTTCTAATTAATTTGATACCAAACAGTGATTTCATAACAATACTTTGATCTACAACTGAAGCTCGGAGACAACTGAGGGAAATGAAGAAGGTGGGTCAAAAAAGAATTTCTCAAAACCCGGCAAATAGAATGCATTGATTAAACTCACCAGAGGGTAACGAACCTTCACAAATGGACTGGAAAGAGGGGTCATATTTACAATAATAACTTGCAGTTGGCTACAAACTGGGTGGCAAGGAATTCCAGAAGAATAAAAAAGTGTGACTGTTCACACCTTTCTTGGAGAGCTCAAGCCATAAAATTTTGAGTGGAACTAGAGAGGGTACGAAGGAGGCGGTCATACGTTCAGACACAATAAAGACTGAAGGCAGGATTGAAAGTTAGTGGGGAAGTAAATAATCCAGCTAGATTTTCAGATAATCAATATTAGGTTAGTAAGTAAAAAAAACACATGCAGACCTTAATTGTTGCATTACAAGTACAGTGTGAGGCCTACAGATTATAATAAATTATACACAAAAAGTAATGTTTCTTCAAAAACAGAAGGACAAAGTTGATCATCGAATGAAAAAGAGCATAAATTAGAGCCTGTAGATTACTTGGGTTATTTGGCCAGTATTTTGGAAGCAACTGGACATAGTACCAAGGACAGTAGGAGATGTATTGCATTAGTGGATGAAGGGTTTGTAAGGAGGAAAAAGATTTTTAATACATAATTAAGTAAAGATGCCATTAGTGTTCCAAATTCAAAGTACTATTACATTAAAATTGTTTCAATTAAAATGACACAAAGCAGGACATTATGGATGAACTGTATCTATAAAACACAGTTAAAAAGTACATTTTTCTAGGGGTAGTCAAAAAAGTATCTACACTTTTGCCAAAACAGACCTAGGTTTCCATACTGTCTACTGCCCCTGTGTATTTAGAGTTGGTACGACTGCAGTCAAACATCCAAAAGGTTTGGTCCCAATAGCATAATTTTCCTTTCAGTATTACAGTATAAAAATATCTGCTCCACTAGCAATTTGCACTAAGGAGGAGCAACAAGCAGTGATCTGATTTCTGCAGGTGGAGGTTGAGAAAGGAGCTGAAATTCATCGCATACTTTACACAATATAGGCTCACTGATATCAGGTTTTCCCAGCAAATCATTGTGTTGTAAGCTTCTCAGGTTTCCATCCGAGTAATGGTATTGATCGGCACCGAAGTTTCAAAGTCTAAGTGTCTGCCATCGACCTCAGACTCACCCCGAGGACGATGGTAGACTTAGCCTTCAAAATGCCAGTGCCCATCAACACTGTTACCAGGACAGAAATCTGAGAAGCATACAATGCATAGGTATACTATCACATAAAAGTGTTTTACATTGCACTGATATGTTTAAAAGTGAAAGGAGGAATGTGACTAATGAAGATGGAGTAAGATTTCCATGAAACGCCACCATGGATAAAAAGATTCAGTAAGTTAGACAGATGGTTTTAGCAAATAGGCGAGTCACCATTGGTAGGGTAGCATCTTCTCCGAACATCAACATTCTGCCCATGAAATCATCCACTAGGAGTTAGGCTTCCATAAAGTCTCTGTGCAATGGGTACAAAGGCAGCATACTGCAGAACACAAGCTCAACATGTCGAATCAACCATCAAGTTGAATCTTGAGGTACTAGAACTTCCTCCCTACTGCCCGGATCTTTCTCTCTCAAACATTGTGTTTGAGCCACTCAAGGATGATTTGTGAGGTTTTTGATTTTCTGCAGAGGTGCAGGAAGCAGTACAAAAATGGCTTAGAGACCAGCCGAAAACTTCCTTCTTAGAAGGAATATGTGAGCTTGTGTACCACTTCACCAAGTACATTGGCAAAGGAGGAGATCATGTAAAAAAATAATGTACATGTCGGAGCCCTACCTTTATGTAACTAAATTACACTGGGGAACACAAATTTCATTGCCTTAGATCTGATATGTGTTCTTGACTAACTTGTGGCTTCTGGATCCAAAAATGACCCTACTTTTTGTCTATCATGTCAACTTTTTAAGCTACAGGATAACCTCTTTTTGTCCCAAAAGTCATATAAAATGTGCATTTAAAGGAAAAAATTACCAAATATACCATTTACAAAGAATAATTTTATGTATTCAAAGGCTATAGGAGTATAGTTACTACAAGTTAAATTGTGTTCATAAAAAGAGTAAAGTTCTTTAACCAAATGGCAAACATGCATATTAAGTTAAAAATTTTTGCTTATAACTATAGAACGAAAAACAGAAAATTTTTACTCACCCTGGTACATAATAATAAAGAAATAAAGAATTTAAAAATATTATAGATTATTCACAATTTGCATGCATAAAAAAGTTAATTCATATCTAAACATAATTCACTAAATATAATGCAGTTATTTTCCAACCTTAATAAAAATCCTGAGGCCCAAGCCTTAAGTAAATAGGAAATCATAATTGGTGTATTCTATTAGCCTGTAAAGGCAACTTATTAGTTCACCACAAAAAACTTCCTTTTTTGTATCCATTCAATTCCACCCTCAAATAATATCACCTAGAATCAGTCACATGCCAAATAATCTATATTTGTGATTATTTAATAAAGAAAGAAAATTATTTTTAACGTATAGTACAATGGACAAGTTTTTAAACCACCAATATAAGGAGCATGACATAAGTGACATAAACATTGTTGCTACAACTGAAATATTGCTTCAAATCTAGGCCCTTTCTTAGCTCCCAATACACATATGTACATATTATCAATAATGTAATGTGAAAAAAAATCTTAACAGGAACATCTGAAAATGATAGTTGAAGACAGATTCAATGAATTTTTGCGAATAGTGGGAAACCGTTAAGGAAATTATCCAAATTCCGAAAAAAAACAGGGATTACATTCAATAGCAATTAAATAAACATGACAGAAAACTGAAAAAAATATAACTAAAAAAACTTGGTTTGATTCACTTTGACATATTAGAAATTTTGCATTAAAGTGACTGGAAAATAACTCCATTATATTATATAAATTAAATCTATAGTTTCAGGTAGAAGTATAATTTTATGGAATTTATTTATGTTTAGCGACAAAATATGTTTATTCCACAAGAGAAGCGTGATCATCATGTGATGATCAAATGATGACGCTTTAACGTCACAACTTGGGCTGTTAACCAATTAAAAATCCTGTAGAATAAACAAATATTTTATCACTAATTACATAAATTAATTTAAATTTCAGATTGTGAAATGAAAACATCCATAATTGATCGAAGGGTCCCTCCAATGTACAACATTCCAAAAATCTGTAACTAAGCTTGCTCATAAGGAAAATGAGTAGAGTATAGGATTCAGAATAACTGGTACTTTAAATCCACTCTTTTTGTGTCAAAATAGTTGAATATTTATTTGAATTTTATAATTCCAGTGCTCAAATACTTTTTATTCTCCCATGTAACCGAAAAAGTTATATTTCCTCTTTTCATATGATTTCACCAAGTTGGTCCGAAATCGATTGAATTTTTCAAAACTCTACTTTTGAATTGAACCAGCATCTGAGTTTTGTCATGCAATATATGGGAAGCCAATAAAGGGAAACTTACAAAGGTGTGTTTCTGTAGGAGTCTGCAATGTTAACATTGGCATCACCTTTATTCACCAATGATTCCATCACAGAGATGATTCCTTTAGATGCCGCTCGGTGGAGGGGCGTAGCCCCCCTCTCATCTTGGGCATTGGCGTCAGCCCCTTGGTCCAGCAAGAGGTCTACAATCTTGAAAAGAGATGACACAATATTCCTATTAAAAGGTAAAGAAATTTCACCTTAAAAATGAAAGAGCATGAATGTGCTGCCTAAATTACACTACATCACTATTACACCTTCAATACTGTCAAACTGCAAAGACCTCTCACACTATACTTTATTACAATTTTTTAATAATTAAATATTAATCTATCAAAATAATTTAGCAAGAAAATTAAATAAGCTTCATCGATTATTTTATGATAAACTCCATTTAAATGTCCTCTGGGCTTGAAAGATTAAGAGGAATAAAAGTGAATTTACAGTCTTCTAAAAAATTAGACTCAATTCTTGGATAGTGTTTCAAGATCAAGATAAAATTTTAATTCCAATTAATTTAATTTTTTTTAAATTTAATTTACAATTTAATTCCATTGTAAAATATAGAAACTCAAAGTATAGAAGGCTTAACTGGTCAGCCAAGCCCATAAAATGGTTTTCAAATTGTTCTAAGTCTAAGTTCACAGTGGAGGCCGTCACTTGGTGGAATTCCATGATAGAGTGATGGTTTTTTAAATAACTGCTATATTTCTACAAAAGAAGTTTCTTTTGTGGAAATATAACAGTTATTTAAAAAAACCATCACTCTGTTCAAAGTCTACTCTCAGCATTCAATGACACAAAAATATAGGAGCAAATATGGACACTATTCAGTAAGATACCAGTGCACAAATTGGGATTCTGATATTCCAGGACTTTATGAAACCTTACCAAGCAGTTGTTCACATTGGTCCCAATGTAAGCAAATGGCAAGTGTGCAATATAGATTGCCCAACCTCTTGTACTCTTGGCTATATCTAAGATCACTATAAAGCATGGTGAGTGCTAAAATATAGTAGAGTAAAGAACTTACCTCTTGCCAACCTTTGGAAGAAGCATACTGAAGTGCCGAGTGCTTCCCAATATTACAGGTTGATGGATTAGCTCCCCGTGATAGAAGCAGGCGCACTGCAGCGACCTTCCCAGCAGAAGATGCCAGTAAGAGTGGTGTTGCACCATTCTGCAAGTGTTTCCAAGGGTAATCTAACAACCAATTTATAGTTGCAATTTGGTAGGGATATATTAACACTACACATAGGTAAAACTTAAGAAAAGACTTCGGTTGCCAACTATAGTTTTTGAATTTTTCTTAAACTGTACAATCTAGGTCTTCAAAATACCTAGTGGGCTAACTCCATTGTCACAAGGCAGTTGAAATAAAATAAACTTGTGTATATGTTCTGACTGTACCAGACTGTGATAAGTTCCCTGCAGATCCAGCAACTACTACACAATGCCAGTGTTAATGAGAATTCAAACTTCCTTACATTCAGTATTAAAATGGCAGAAGTAACTCCTTATTAAACTTAATGAAATTTCTAAATGCTGGTAGAACAGCTAATTGGTAGCAGGCTTGGCAGTTAAAACAGATGTTTTGGGTTTGAGTCTTGGCTTGTGCATGGGAGTTGTGTTCATCCAAATGGGTTTCTCTTACATTTGAGTTGATATTAATTTTAACATAGTCATTGAAGCACCTTAAATATAAAGATACTACACACTACTGCTTTTCACATCCTTTTACGCCACTCTTTGGGCATTCTATTATAAGGTAGGTAATTGGTTTAGTGAACGAAAGATTAACATTCCTAAAAGCCCTATTCTAATAAATTTACAGCCAGAAATACATAAATATTCTCCCTCTGTTCAACATACTGATGAAAAAGTACTCAAGAGATCATGCCATGTGGAAACAGAAGAACCAGAGGACAAAATCAAAGGAAATACTCATAAACTATGAATTGAAAGGCGTGAGTGGCATTAAAAAAACTTATCTTGTAACTACATATTATTTTTTTAATGAGACCATTATTGTACAGTATAAGGTAGTATAAAAGCGACCTTAAAAGTGAAAAACTAGAAGTACATGTAGAAGATAACCCATTAGAAAAGTTTAAAGTTACAAACTATGAAGAGAGAAGCAAATGGCAGGGTAGCTCGAACAGCCGCTACAAACCTGTTAGAGTAGTAGTATTTTTGATTATAGAGTTCTGCCAATGGCAATGTGCGATACTTTACAATGAGAAGAAATTGCATCTGTTACACCATGATGCAGTCACAAAGTCGGTAGGCATGTCTGGACTACTTCAAGTCCTTGACCAAATGTGAAAATTGACGATGAAACTAACCACTAGCATCATACGGTCATGCTAACATTCTTACCATAATAATACGAGATTTTTATTAGTAACCGCCTGAACGTCAATTTTTGTTACATATGTCCTCTAAGATGAGAACCCTTAAAAAGCTTCGATACTCGTGGCTTAGGTAACATATTACGCCAGTCACATATCATATAAGCCGCATCTTTGTGTGACATTAATTTACGTAAGTAACAATAAACTTTTTAAAATGTTTACTTAAGAATACTGCGATACCATAATGTAATAATACCCGCCTAAGAGGACAATTTAAAAAAATACATAGGTACTAATAATTGATTTCAAAAATAAATTCATAACATACAAAAATGAGATAAACACCAACTATACTTACATCGTCCACTGGATCAACAGGGGAACCTAACTCTAAAAGATATTCGACAATTTCGGGGTGCCCTCCTAGAGCCGCCCAATGAATCAGCATTCTTTCATTCTGAAATCATTGATTAAACATAATTTACAAAAGAACTAAGAATAGCTTTGTGCTTGATGAGATCAACTTACTCCATCTCGCATACTAGCAATCTTTTCATCTTGACTTATTCTAAACTTTAATACACCAATATTGCCTAAATACGCCAAATCATGTACGGTGTCGTTGTTCTTGCTGGCCATTTTCCAATGGATAACTAACTGCGATAATGATTTGAATTAGGAGAGACGGTGGAAATATCACATTCAATAACAAATTGTCTGACAATAGCTCAAATTCCAAACAAAATACCGAACAAAACTTTTGAAGAGTCGGTCTGCATGGAAACAAGTGAAACTGAATGAAACGATAGCTCAGAACGACCTATCGAACGTATTTAGTACAATGTTAACCGCTCATTTTAAACCTTAACGTAAAAAAAACCTTTCTAAACGGCTAAATTTGAAGTTTCACTAAATAAAAATTCTTTTTTTTCAGAAACAATAGCCAAAAGTATTATAAAAATTCTCTCATTGCTAAAGCAACTACTTCAAAATCAGGGAAACTGCATTAGTCTTTTCTACGTTTAAAATTTGCATATGCAAAAAATGCAAATTGTTCTTCATTGATTATGCCATCATGCAACAGGTGATCACAAAAAAATCGAAACTACCTTTGACTTCATTTTGCTTCAATCCTCTTTAAGGCCCCTCATGGTAAAACCGTTTGTCCCGGGCAAATACTAACTGCTATTAAAGGGTAATTTGATTTTTTTTAAATATAAGGGTTATTTTCACTTGATGGAAAGTCATTTTGTAAAAAACTTGTCACATAAACAATGTTAAAATAAGTTGAACAGCACTACAACTGCTGCAATGATTTCCAAAGAACCCAATTTCGTGTCATCCACATAATGAATCATCTTAATATTTTAAGTGAAATAAAAAACTGATATGAATGATTGGAATATTATCCTATTTTTTAAAACTAACTGACTAAAAAGACAAACTGCTTTTAAAATTAGATTCTAAAAATATAATATATTATCGCGTTTAACTCCAGAAATTTAGCAAAAGCCAAGTTTCTGCATTTTGCGGCTCAGCTGGGTTCTTCTAGAGGGTCCACTTTTTGCATTCGAATTCTGTATCTTAATCCGGCTGGGGTCTTTTAGTCCTAGGATAAATATTTTGACATCGTTGGAAGTAATGATACATGTATTAAAATAACCGATTTTAAGAAAGAATTCAAGCAAGAAATGTGAAACTATTAGAAAAAGAACTTCACCAATGCGTCCCAATTTATCTTCACAAGTTCGAATAATTTGCAATTTCTTTTTTAAGAACGGAGATGAGAGGGTAGGAGAGGACTGTAATCCAAATATTTAGTATTCCTTAATCTTCATAATCATAATTTTAAACCGATGATTAGGTGCTAATAAAAGCCATATACCATGGATAACTGAAATTAGAAAGCGAGAGAAAAATATATTAGGGTAAAAAATAGAAGCCCTATCATAGTTGCTTGAGTGGAAGAACTCCCAGATGTCTTATCCTTGTAATAGATAGTGTGAAACTTTGTAGCATTATTAATAAACAAATAATATGAAAAATTAATTTATTATATTGTCAATGATTAAAAGTTTAAATGCGTTACTTTTCATACAATAAATCGAAAATTTACTAATCATCTCATAAACTTATATGGAATTATAATGTTTTGTCACGGGAGTATCTACAAAAACTACAAAAATATCAAAGGTATATGTGAAATATTTTGGTGGCACAATCACTTTCATCTACAGAGATAAGTGTAAAGTAAGATAAGTTACTTTTATATAAGCGACTCTTTATCGGGTAATTTTAACTCGTTTTTAATTGGCACCGGACACTTTATTGTACAAAAAAATATGGAATTGGTGAAAAATACGATCAGAAATAATGCAAAACATCGCATGAAGAGTAAAGTAAGCAAATCATTAACATAGTAAGCAAAGCGCTGGAGGCGTCTGATGTTTGTTCAAGTTATAAGCAATTGGCGGATCACCTCATGTCAGTATACCTCTTAAGGGTTAATATTTTTCGAAACTCGAGAAGCAAGATTCTTAACTGTATTAAGAAGTGAAATTGATGTTCGATATCCCTCTCTGGATCTAGCAGCTACGGGACAGCTGGGAAATCAATGACACCAAGTTGGAAAAAGATTCAGCCCGCGCCACTTTTGAAAATACGCTTTCTATATCTCCAGTTTGAATCTGGGACGAGTATTGATTGAAACCAACGGAGCTTGGAGAACGTTATATTACTTATGAAAACCGAAACCTCTCATTATTTTCTTTCCCAAGGAAATAATGCTATGCATTTCATTGGAATAAATGAATAAATGTTGATTGAGAAATCGTAATGGAGTCAATCAATCGAAATTTTCCTTTCCCCCCCGGAAGATGTAGTGAATTACTCATGAGGAATCGCTTAAATTTCAATAAGTTTACTGGCAGCCGATAAACTCAAGTCGCTTTGACATATAAAGGGCTTAAATAAATCCTTATATGGAGTGGTTTGTGGTGATCTTCAAATTTATATAATATATGAAAACATTAATTTTAATTTATTGTGTGCGATTTTTAGAATAGGTTACGTTCATCGAAAGGAATTCAGCATATTGAACTTGAGAAATTCTTAGGAACAAAATGAGAAGATTATTCTTTAAAAATCATGAGGTTTTTGGCTCACGACACAGATAGGCAACCTATTTTTGAATGAACCCACAGGCATGGCGAATGAAAAGTGAAATCCGCCACACCACGAAATGTGTAGGTATGTGCTGCATTGAACACTTTGCCCGTTTAGCCATAGTAAAATGGAAATCTCTAATTCTCCCAGAACCGCAATTAGGCGTGCATCCATTTTTCACTGTCCTCAGGTCAATTGAAAATGTGGAAAATATATATAAATCGTACTCCATTCATTCCGTGATTCCATCCGGTGGGATCCCTTGGAATTAAAAATTCCATCAGAGTGATCAACCCGAAGGTTGGTATGTTAAGTGAGGGTAGAGCCCACCTAATACTCGTGTGGAAATTCACACATCAGAGTGAGCGGCCAGTTCATTTCCCTGTGTCGCCTGTGATTTCCCACGAAGATGTGGTACCCGAAAAATCACTCAGCTTGGGATTAGCTAGAGGTGTCCGGAGGGTCGTCACCGGGTCTCGAAACCCGGTAGTAGTAGTAGTATTTTTGTTTATAGGGTGCTTCGACGGCTATGGTCATTTCGCACCTCTTCAACTCATTGAAAA
>WURS02209760.1:0-20203 GCA_011762765.2 Rhinocypha anisoptera | reverse complement strand
ATGTTTTCGTTAATTTCTTCGCAGCAGTTTTCCATCCATTCTTCCTTGGCCTTCTTTGATTCCCGTATAACTTGGTTCCTCAGTTGCTTGTAGAGCATTTCCTCTTCTTTATTTCTTGGGTTCTTGTATTTTCTTCTTTCATCTATGAGATGAAAGAAGAAAATGACAACATGCAATGCTCTAAAAGCTCTTATTGTAGTGTGGTATGTTATGCGGTCCCAATTTCAGATCCCTTCTTAGAGTTATACCAAGATAATGCAGTGATTAATTTCTTTTTCAACATGTATGGTACTTCTCAAATAGTATTAAATTATACTAGCTCTTCTACTTTTCCGGAATCCAACTAGATAGGACATCTTAAAAGAATACTGACTCCAGTAATATACATCTATATAATACTCTGCTAGCTACTGCAAGGGTGTGTGTAATAAATCATAACACAAATTTCACAAAGTACTATACAATTTCATTGATGTCTCACATCTCCAATTATTTCTCAAGGGAAATGTCAAGGAATGCCCTTCTTAGCTAACCAAAGATCTTTTTATTTCTAGCCATATACTCTGGGAAGAACTTGTGATCAATGTAAACCAGGCACATTTGGAGTTTCACGTGATATTCCCAATGGTTGTCTTGAATGCTTTTGCTTTGGCCGCAGTACATCTTGTACAGAGGCAACCCTTTCATGGAGTCAGGTCAGTAATTGGGTTATGGTTGATTATTTTTGCAGTAATTTTAATGTATGCATCTTTTTGAATATGAATAGGTTTATAATGCTAATGAATGGAATGGAAATTACATTATGGGGATAATATAATCTAAATAATCATTGTTAAATTACAATTTTCAGATTGTGATGCCATACTCAAGATCAGTGTACATAGAATATGATTCACCAAATCCTCAGTTTAGGCCTGGAGGTCAGGTGTCACCAGTCAATACTCAAGAAATCTGCTACATCAATGTGAGTCTAATACATAAATATTCCCAAAACCACTTTTATTTGTCCAATGTGAACACCCTAATTTCATCTACTCATATTTGAATTTTCCTCATATATTTCTTTTGAAAATAGGACCATATATAAAAGTAGAGTTGATGTTTATACTGGAACATTTATCAACATATCTTATGACAACTTATGGCTTCCTTGTCCTTTTTTATTTCTTTAATTGAATTTGTCATATTTCATGTAAATATAGGTTTCAAGTTCACAAATTGCAAAGAAATTTGCTAATGAAAGTGTCTTACATGAAACTAACAAGCTTTCATGAACTAAATATATGTTAATGAAACTTGGTAGTTGGGTGCCTATTCATAAGTTCTGCTTCATTTAGTTTGCTGTCCCTGGAGAGGAATATGATCCATCCAAGACAGAGGAAGGAAGGAGTGGGAGGAAACAACTTGGGCTCCGATTGGATGTCATTAATAATCTCCAAATGATTCCAGGAGATGCAGGAGATGTAAGGATTGGTGTCAGTTATCTCTTCGATACACCCATCTATTGGCAGCTACCAAAACCTTTCTTAGGTGATAAGGTGTGTATGTACATGGATTCCTTCATATTAATAGCATATATGCTTGAATATTCCTTTTGTAAGGGAAGAGAACCTTCGTAAGTGACATTGCATATTATTATATTATTTCTATTAAAAGTGTATGGAAAAAATATTTATTCAATCCATATTATGAATTTCAAAGTTTTTTGTCAAAACATGTCATAACTTATCTCTGAAGAGTTCTTCTAATCCTAATGTGTAGTATTTATAATCTCTTTAATTTTTGCATTTATAGATGTTAAAGAATTACACATATTTGAAATTCGTTTTTATTCTAATTTTTCCCTAGGTTCTTTCATATGGTGGATATCTGCGATTTGCCGTGGAAGCACATGGAGGAAATACTCTACTTCCAAATTCTGTTGCAGAGTCTTATCCACTAGTTCAGCTTCAAGGAAATCCTAGATTAGTGTTGGAACACTACCCAGTGTCTCGCCCCACACCATCAGCTCATTACCAAGTGAAGTAAGATTCATTTGTTTTCAGTTAAAGACTGTAATAGTATTATTTATTATCTATGGACCACAAATATTTCCAAATAAGATATAGAGAGTCACAAGCATAGTCGATGGTGCCAGCTTAATTTTGATCTTTTACAAATTGAGTTTTCACTTGAAATGACCATGGAGGTGATGGTTAGGTCATCATATAATCAGGTCATCATTTGGAGTTTCTTTAATTTTCTGGCATTATTCCACTGACAGTATTCATATATTATCTTTATGTGCTTATTTAAGCCATGTTCCACGAGGTTGTGTGTATCTTTAGTAAATATTTTACCCTCTAAAAAAAGTAAATTTGTAACAATGCTTAATTATAAATAGAGCACTAAGGTGAATATTTTACTTTTTTATTTGCATTCCCAAGATTACATGAATCTGAATGGAGATTGAAAAACCACCCTCAAGTAAAAGTAACCAGAGAGTTGATGATGCTGGCCTTGCAGAATATTCAGCACATACTCATAAGAGCCACAGATTCAGTTGACTTTGAAAAAATTGTGTAAGTACCCTTGTGTTGTAGGTATTCTTTCAATAATTTTAATTTGATGTTTTAATCAAATGCTAATATAATTTTAAAGGATCAAATATACGAAAAATTATTTAAAATGGGAGATCAATTCATTCCTGTGGTGTGAAAGATACAAAATAAAAAGTAAATGTAGTTCAATCTTGTATTTACTAATGTAGTTAAGAACTATTTGCATAGCCATAAGTGAAAAAGTTCTTGGTCTTTAAAATAGGAAAATAATTATGTTATGTTTTGATTTATTCATATTTAATTACATTATGCTGTGTTCTCTAATTTTATTTTTAAAGATTACGAGATGTCTCTCTTGATGCTGCCATGCATTCACCAGTTCTATCCAAACAAGATCAGCAATGGCTTACAACATACAGGAACACACAAAGATATTCAAGGTTTGTTAATATAGCAGGAATAGAACGTATTAAGAAAACAAAAACTCTTTTAAAAGATGAACCAAAAAGAATTCAATAAATTCTAAAACTATTTTTTTCTAAAATGCTTCATAGGTATTCACCAAAATATGTGGTACATTTGTACATATTTTATGCTTTCAAAAATAATTTTTCTGCATAATCATACCTTTAAAATATTTGTCTCAGATTCATTTTCATTATCTCAGCTACCAAACTTCTTGCTTACTTCAGAATTTCAACGAAACTGAATTCTTGGGTCACTAAGAGCTTTATAATTCATTAAAAAATTCAGTATTTTTAAAATTATTATTTTAATTGTTAAAAAATATGTCCTTGTTACAGACGGAACTCCACATTGCAATCTCATTTATATCCTGCACATGGAGTTGAAATATGTGATTGCCCTTCAGAGTATGGTGCCACATCTTGCCAAGATCCAAGCATCGGTTTTTATCGATGGAGAAGTCCTTGGTCTGATGATGATGATATTGTTGCTGAAAGCATTGTTATAATAATAAGTAGGCTTGCTGGAGAGGCTAGACCATGTCGTTGTAATGGCAGATCTGGTGTTTGTGACCGAGAAACTGGACATTGCATGGTAAGATCTGAGGAATCATTTGTGCTAGCGAAAAATTTGAATTGTATGCTATTTCATTTACTGATTTTATAGAAAAGTATTTTGAGAACAAATAATAAGTAGTGAAAGATAATAATAAGAATATAGAAACTATATATTTTTATTTGAAAACTTTAGAATGCACATAAGAGGATTATTTTGTTGGTAACCTTACAACTTTTTTTTTTGTTCCTGTGGAAATTCATTTGTAAAAAGGTGGCTTGGCTTTGAGCCAGTTTGTTTGTTATTTAGAATCATTTCAATTTGACTGAAATGCATGTTCTGTTGTTCAGTCAGTCATTGTGATTTCTTAAAATTAAATTGATTCATTGCATATTGGGTAATAGTAACTTTATTTTAGGAAATATGAATTGTTTGGTTTCAATAGTCAATTCATTTCATGAATATAATATATAACAAAGGACATTGTATGTATTAGTAGGTTTCGGTAGCCCAGTGTGTAGAGTGTTTGGCTACTGAGGGTCTGGGTTCAAGTCTCAGAGAAGACTAAGCACTGTTAGCCCTAAGCTGAGTGATTTTTTGGTGACCTGATCTTACTGGGAAACCGCAGGTGGGATAGGGAAAGGAACTGGCTCATCTACTCTAATATAAGAATTTTCTCATACTGTGGAGTTAAGTACTGGATGAACTCTACCCTCACCTAACAAATCAATCTTAGGATTCAATACTGTGGTTTATGTGTATTAAACTTTGTTTTATTTCTTATTTTCACCAAATACGCTGATCCGTACTTCTTTATGTACAGAACTGCACAGATTACACAGGAGGTGTATCATGTGAAACCTGTGCACAGGGACATTATGGAGATCCTGCTAGAGGAATAAGATGTCAGCCTTGCCCATGTCCAGGTCCAGGGCCAGAGAGAAATTTTGCTGACTCATGCACCGTGGTTCCTGGAAGGTCTGTGACTTGTAGATGTCGCCATGGCTATACTGGAGCTCGGTGTGATCGGTAAGAAAATATATTTCTCACTTCTAGCTTCTAGTTATTTAAATATACTATTTCTGAGTAAAACATAGTTTTGAGGATTAAACATAAAAATATTTGTGGTGTTTAATTTGAAGAGCCTGAGAGGCAATTGGATGTTAAAATATTTAAAGAATATCATATATCTTGTATTTTAGACACATTCTAAGATCCTGAGTCCATTTTTGTACTAAGAACAGCCTTGTGGTGAAATGAGAGTGGATGCACACAACATCATATATCTTAGCCTGCCAAATATAAATTCATAGTAACCAGATAAGCTAATCTGCACACTCTTAATTGACATAAATGTACATTGAACTGTGAAAGCAACTAGCATTATACCCCTGAATTTTATAAAAGGAAAGGAGAGTATTTTCTGATCTGAGTGAAAAATCCATATCAACCCTTTCATGCCGGAGCCATAAACTGGCAAACAGTCCCAGCAGTTGGAAGAGCAAGAGAATTATTGACCCTCTCCTATTCCTATGGGCAGTGACCAATTAAAAAGAATAATTAGTTGATATAAAACAGAACTACAATACCTCAGTAATTCAGATAGCTATCCACTTCCTTTATTTGCATCTAACTTCTTAAGTTTCTGTGTAACAGCGTCTCTGCTGATTTGGTATTAAAAAATAGTAATGTTACTTTTAAAGATGTAATTTGGAACATGTACCATTGTGAAATTATAAACTTTACCAAAATAGTTTGCAAATAATTCTGCAATTTCACCCATAGGCTTTTACATTATTAAAAAACATTTCACAAGAAAATCCTTTCTGTTTCCTACCTGTGTTAACAAAGTTATAAAAATATTTTATATTTACAGGAATTGAATTCTCAATATTCTTAACATGTTACCACGAATATGAGTATTTGTAGCATTCTATAGTGTTTTATTCAGGTTGATGTAGGTAGCTGGAATGGAATTCTGAAAAGGTTATTTAATATTTGTATCAGGAACTTCCATAGGATCTGATATTTCTTTGTTGTGAGTGAGGATTATGTGTTGAATTTTTATTGCCTGCCAGGAGACTTTGGTAATGTTATGTACAGTAATAAGTGATACTTTTGGTTAAGTTTCATGCAGCTTTATTTTTTCCTTGTTCATTATAGATGCAGTTATGGGTTTTTTGGATGGCCAGGTCGTATAGTTGGCATGTCAGGAGAAGTAGAACCGGAGCATGCGGTGAGGTATGGAAATGAAATTGTTGGAACTTGTCAACCTTGTAACTGCAATCCTATTGGAAGTGTTAGTGATGAATGCCATGAAAGGACAGGGGAATGCAATTGCCGTCCAGGTGTTACCGGAAGAGATTGTTCCCAATGCAAAGCACCTGGGACTGTCCTATCTCCAGGGCCACCACCTGGCTGTTTGTGTGAGTTGCAAAATATGTTTCATGTTTTGAGTAAATATTGATTCCTAAATATATTCCTAAAAAGGTAAAATCTGCTGTTCAATACTGCGTTCAGTTATCTGTATGGTCTGGCTGGGCATAAATCCCTTGACGTACATGATTTACCCAGGTAATGCTAAAATTACCACTTGATGAATATTAATACATATTCTTGTGAATAAACATATTTATAAATATTGTATATGATTTTATTTTTCATTTAAATTTGTGAAAATAATCACTAGTTACTATTTACTTTCAACATGGTATGTATTTTTTTTCTATTTTATGTCAGCATGCATGGACAACTGCACTGGACTTCTTCTCACTTATACTTCAGAAATTGGGAGAACATTAACATCTGCATCATCCCAGTTTACTGGTGCAACACCTGCTCCATGGGGCCATTTAAGTGGGGTAGAGACACAGTCCCATGATCTCAAAGCTAAACTTGAAGCAGCAAGAGAAGCCTCTAAAAAGGGGATATCAGGTGAAGGTGACATTACCATTCTCAAAGAGAGGGCACACTTCACAGTCACAAAGGTAAGAAAATTATTAATAACTTGTCTTTAATTGAGGATGTCAAAATTAATATGACTTCTCTTGTTACATATAAATTAAAAGGTGTATATGTTTAACTTAATTTTTATAATAATACAAATTTAATGCTGTATTCCTAAATATGTATGCAGTTGGCTATTCATGTGATGTAGCTCTCTCATACTGTGATATTTAGTCATTTTAAATATATTTTATTGGAATATTTAAAGATATTGAGACTAGTATGATTTTTATTTGATTTTTGATCATATTTTGATCATATGTTTTAGAGAGCACTTATTGTTACTCCTTTTCTCTAGGGTGTCAAGTAACATTCTACATCTCTCAGTACCAACTCACATATTTTGTTTCACTCAACACACATAACATTAAATCCAAGGACATTTGAAAAGTAAATTCCTGCCCTAGAGGATGTGGCTACACAAGTGTGCCAAATAGCTACACAACTTTTGTGGCTGGTCACCTATGCTGTGTATCCACCACACAGACTGTGTAGCCATTTGGCACATTGTTTAGCCACTTCCTCTAGGGTAGTGTACTATTGGTCCCAGGCTGAAAATTTAAAGTGTAAACAGTTAAAAATCTTGTCTGGAAAGGAGTATTTTCCAGATATATTTTCTAATTAGATTGACAGATTAACACTTATTCTACTAATTTCTATGACAATTGAGGGAGATTATTATGCAAGTTGATATTTTGTTTCTTGGAATGAAATTTATAAAAAGTTCTGGTTGTGCATTTTAAATAACTTGAAGAAGCACAAGTAACTGTAACTCGTTTAATTATTATAAGAGTACAACGTATACTGAACAGAGCAAGTGACTCAATTTGTATCTAACAGCCAGGTGAGAAACAACAACTGAACAAAATACAGGAAAAAATAGAAAAATGTGGGTTTTATGATGAGTCCAACAGTTTAGTAATGGCGACAAATATAAATGTGAAATTGTACTTTCAACAGAACTTTTACAAAAAAAATAATTTTCCAGGCAAAGGAAATTCTTGTGACTGCCTCCAAGGCTGCAGAAACTGGAAACTTTGTATGGCGTGAAGTAACTAAAGAAGAGAGAGATATAACCGATGCCCAAAAAATGATTCGAGGTTAGTATACTAGAACTGATATGATGAAATGAATAGATAATAATAATGTAATGGCTAATACAATGAAAAGGATAAAACAAAATACTTTTTAAATGAAAATTTAAATTAATTCTTGGAGTTATCTGGTTGAATTAATAAAAAAATATTTATTATATTACTTCTTTGTCAAAATAGTATAATATTCAAAATTGTAAATGTATATCAGTAAATTTGATAAGCATTTTTAATAATTGTTCATTGAAAAAGAATAACGAATATGAGAATGAAGAGAAGAAAAATTTGGTGAAAGAGGAAAACAAGGAAGAGGTCAAATGGGCACTTACTAGGATATTACCAAAAATTATGCACCTGCATAATATCAGTTGTGATAACCCCTTAGATATAAGCAATCTATTTGCTACTCACTTCTCAAAAGCTTACTCTACTGATGTCCCTGATAATATACCTATTTTCCGATTCCCCCAGACTCTCTATCTGGCATAAAATTTTCCACCAACGAGATCCTTGTTAAATTAAAACAGCTAGATATCTCTAAGGGTATGGGCCCTGATAACATCCCTGCAACTCTGTTAAAAAAGTGTTGTAACTCCCTATTATATCTGTTGTACATTCTATTTAATATGTCTATGGAATTTCTATTTTCCCTGAACTATTTAAAGCATCATTTGTAGTCCCTGTTTATAAAAGTGGTAATAAGCAGGACGTGTGTAACTATAGGCCCATAGTAATCCAGTCTGCCTTGGCCAAAGTACTTGAAAGCCTAGTTGCTGATAGATTAAACCCTCTTAGATAATGTCTTAGCCAATGAACTGCATGGCTTCAGGAAGGGCCGTTCTACTAAAACTAATCTAAATCTATTCCAGCATAATATTACCTCATTTTAAAGCATCACTATCAAGTTGACACCATTTACTATGATTTTTCCAAAGCCTTCAATAAGGTTAATCACTCTATTTTACTTGCTAAATAGGAGGCTTGTGGTATTTTTGGATATTTTCTATCATGGCTAAGAAGCTATATTCCTGGAAGAGATCTTATAGTAAAAATTTGCAACTCGTTATCCCATTCCTTTGTCGCTTCCTCAGGCATACCCCAGGA
This sequence comes from Rhinocypha anisoptera, assembly GCA_011762765.2. Classification (NCBI taxonomy): domain Eukaryota; kingdom Metazoa; phylum Arthropoda; class Insecta; order Odonata; family Chlorocyphidae; genus Rhinocypha; species Rhinocypha anisoptera. Next base: position 11,439 of record WURS02209760.1, on the reverse strand, counting down.
ATCTCATATCGGTCCTTACTTTTTTAATTATTTATTAATGATATATGTTCCTACACCCATCCAGTAAAAAATCTTATGTATGCTGATGACTTAAAAATTTACCATTCGATTGATTGCTGTGATAATGTTAATGAACTTCAACATTGCCTTACTAATTTACTTAAGTGGTGCAATACCAACCACATGCAAATAAATCTAAACAAATGCAACGCTGTGGCCTTTTGTAAAAACAATGTTCCCTATATGTATGACTATCATCTATCTGGTACTTCTCTTAATAGAGCAAATCATATATTTGATCTTGGTATCACATTTGAAGGTTATCTATGTTTTAAAATGCATATTGACCACATTTCTATTAAAGTTCATAAGATGCTGGGCTTTATAAGTCGTACTTGTAAAGACTTTAGAAATCCAAATTGTATTTTATTGTTATATACCACTTTGGTAAGACCTATCTTGGAATATGGCTCTGTGATTTTGAACCCATATTATGAGTTACATGTTCATACCCTTGAAAGAATCCAGAATAAATTTTTGAAACTACTTGATTACAAAATAAAAAAGAACAGAACTGACCGCTCTCACAATATTTCTCAAGTCACTGTATACACTTTCCTTCTCTATATAGTCGCAGAAGACACATTGCAATGCTCTTTCTGTATGGAATACTGCATAATTATATAAAGTGCTCAGATTTACTTTCTCTCATTTCAATTACAGTCCCTAATTTCAACATGAGGAATTCTATTCTTTTTAATGTCCCCTACCTTTCATCTAACTATATGAGAAATCTGCTTATTTATCGTGCTATGTCATATTGCAAATAAGTACTGTGATAACTTTGACTTCTTCAACTCCTCTTTAACAAAATTCAAGAAGTTTTTATTAAATACTATAGTTGTTTGATCTATCATAAAACATTGTCTTTTATATGTTATTTTAATATTAAACATATTTCTTGTTATCATAAACAATTATTATATTTTTATGCTCATATAAATGCACTATTTTATTATTGTAATTTATATAATTTTATTCACTTTTGTATGAACTTTGTATTTTGCCTAGAAACAGGACTGCTACCCGTCAAATAAAGTTTATTATTATTATATTAGAGTATTTAGCTAAGAAGAGTTCTAAAAAGCGATGTAGGAGAAGTCAGGGTCGAAAAAAAATGAAAACGTTTCCTTTAATAATATAATAAAATCCTAAAATATATTTTCTGGAAATTTATACATAAATGTTAACATTTAAGAATTTCAAGAATTTAAAATGTATAATCATATCTTCGGAAACTTTTTGAGAATATCTGAGTAAAGAGATGTTACTCTCAAAAGTAATAAGCCATGTAAATCAATAAGACAACCACTGGTTAGAGTGACAGGAGATTAGTATTTATTCCAAGCAAAACGTATCACAAATTAAATTACATTACATTCCCTCTCTTCCATTTGTATACGAGGAAAAGTGTTTGGCAAAAAAGAAGAGAAGAATGGGATTCTTTAAAAATTAGCCACGAACATTTTCGGACTCGAATTAGTTTTACAAAACCTTAAAAGGGAGAGTGAATGTAAGAATTTCTTCATATTCGTAGTGAGAAAATCGTTAAGAATTTTGCTATCACAGTATGTTGTTCTGAAATACAAATCCAATTTTTTTAGGCCAAGGAAGAACGATTTTACGAATTTAAAATTAAATGAATTTGCAATTACAACCGTTTAACAATGACTGACGGATTTACTGGATTGTACAGTGATAACTAAAGTAGGTGCATTATCGAAAATGTTTACAGATATAATATCGTTTTCACTTAATTATTTTACATTCCGAATTGCGAAGTTGTAAACATTGTACCTGATGCCTTTGCCTTAGTATCATTAGCAATATTTCAAAGAAAAATAATAAATATATCTTAGATCCGCTAAGTTCACTGTGGAGGCCGTCACCTTGTGGAAATCCATGATAGATTGATGGTTTTTAAAAAATAGCTTTTATAAATATAAAAAATAGCTTTTATTTGTGGAATTATAAAAGTTATTTTTTAAAAACCATCAATCTATCTTAGATCCGCTATCTAAACTGTAGAATCAAAAGTAAAATATGAAATCATATGTTAAGATATGTCCCTCCCCCGGATCATTTACGATACTTTTACGGGGTTTTGGGTTCGAAACTGTTAATATTTATAGAGAGAGGTTTCATTATACAGAGAGGTTGCTCATATTTCGACTGTCTCAAGAAAATTAAAATAACATAATTTCTCACTAAATACCACCAAATTAAACTAATAAATGTCAACGCAGCTTATAGTACCTTTTTACCTACATAATATAACAATTACTCCTAATTACTGAAAAAGTACTACACCTAACGTAATATTTAATAAAAGGGCGAAACGTAATTTAATCGTTGTAATTATTAATGCATCGAGAGCTGATAGCGTAAAGAAAAGCATTATAGAATTAAATAGCAATGACCAACGAAATCCACGGAAGAGAAAATCGATTGATTCGAATTTTTCATTTGCAATAATCAATTAGAAGAGGGTGGGATTCTCTTTCTCTCTAGCATACTCGCCTCCATTTCATTTGTAAAATGGAGATAATCAGAAGAAAGCCATGGAGCCTGCATTGGGTAGAGTTGATCGGGAAAATGTGAAGTCTGGAAATACCTGGAAAGCCTAATGTAATTGTCCCAATTTCATTTGGCGTTCGAAATACACCAAGCTTGGCTAGCTAGCGAATTTTATTGGAAAATGAGTGCGACAACGAACCTTCTTAAACAAGAGAAATAACAGGGTGACCCTTACTAGATCAGCAGACGTTTAATTTTCTACTAGTTCAACGGCCTCCTCGTTTCTAGTCCTTCGGCTGGGAGGAGCACACCACTACCCACCCTCTCCCCCTTCACTCGCCCTGCCGCTTCCTGGCTCACCTTTTAATGTCTTTGGGTTTTATTTTCCTACTCACCTCACAGTCGATCAAACAGCCGTTATTTTCCTTATTTTTTCCACCTTCACACACCGCGCCCCATTGAAAACAACCAGGCTTTTATCACGTCTTTTATCCCGAATTCTCACCTAAACCACCAGACTAAACGCTACATCTCATGCGAGGAGACCCATAGCGGGTGGTCTTCGGGCTCTTCAATCGAAGACAACCCCTATCTCTCCCCCCATTTCCCCCTAGGATTCTCTCACGGACGCACTCGCACAACGAGCGGACAAACATACACACACAAAACACGCACACTTGAACGCCGCCGGGCAAAAACATTTAGCTGAGTGCCGCGTATTTTCTTTCAAGGGGCGAAAACAACGGCCGCTTTAATGATTGAGGTACCCCGACCACTCCGGGTTCCTTCGAAAACCCGAGTCTTTTCCCGATCAACTCGATCGGGAGATTTCGGAGACGGGAAGACCGACCAAACTCAATTTGCGCGAGTGAAGTCGATCAATCCCACCGGCACTCTAACCGATTATGATAACTAACTAGTTACATTGTATCACGCGGAGTGGTCACATGAAGAGTCAGAAATTAACTGGTTACAGGAAATAACTAAATTGCGCTTCTATCGCGAAGCTTGAATCAAATTTAACATTGGTCGCGCTCAGCAGACTGATCACTGATCGCTGACTTTTACCGGTGGAAAAAATAGCGTCTGATCAGTAGTATGGTGACTCACCGCTGAGGTACCATTGAGCGTTCAGCAGCAAATCTCTCAACCGTTCCGCAACTGTTTAGTCTGCTGAACTGATCAGACGTCATTTTTTCCACCGGAAAATATTCAGCGCTCAGTGATCAGTCTTCTGAACGCGACCATTGAGATTCCGGGGGCTGATTCGAAGGAGGTTAAAAGGAGGAATATATTGTTTAGCGCTTGTTTTCAGAGTTCGAGACAGTGATTGATCAAAATCAAGAATGGACTGAGGATCTCAGGCTAAAGGAAAGGCGCATGAGATTAGGCCCCACACACAAAGAATGTTCTCGATGTAAAGTGGCACTAATTCGAAAGAGTTGTTCCTGAGAATCATAGAACTGGATAGAACTTAATTATTCAAGCATAAATTATCTAACAAGGATATTTCTAATAATTTGAAAAGGTTGACAGAATCCGGAGTGTAAAATTCGGCTCTGGATATCCAACTGGACTATCGCTTGGCTATGAAAAAGATTTATGCACAAATTATGCATAAATTATTTAGCGTACAATAGATGAAGTCAGAGGGAAAAATATTCTTGAAACGCAATGGAATGCACCAATACATTATAATTATACATACTTTATAACAGCATTATAATAGATTCATGTTGCCACATTTTTCGTGATAACTTGGAAAAACGTCCTAGCTTTTTCAATTAATTTAAACGGAAATTAACTATTTCCTGTCACTGAAAATCCACCATGCGTTGATTTTTAACTGTTAACACACTGCAAGGTTTAGTTCTAGATGATCTGTATTACACCTTTCAAACCGATTTTGGGGTTGAAAACTATGGTTTAGTTTCGCGTTACCTTTGCAGGTAAACTGGTTGAGTAGAGAAGATCCCGTCCCTTAGACCAATAATGAAATAAAGAGATTCACTAGCCCAGCTCTCATTCCCACTTCCTAATCTCCTTCATGTACTTCACATCTTCGGATGGCATTAAATTGATAAGATGAGATCTAGGCGGAGAACTTGAATTCTTGATTAATTTCATTGACATAATTTTTCGATCATATATTTCATTTTTTCCATTATACCTTTTTCTCATTAAAGGCATACAGCTTCTGCATAGGTGGGAGAAAAAAAGTCACTTTTCAAGATCAACATTTTTAAAAATGCATATATTTTCCTGAATTTACCTGAATTCAAACAAAAATAACAGCGGAATGAGAATAAATTGTCTTACTTTAGTCTCAATTTTAAGAAATATTCTCGATATCTATTCACTCCAGAATGACCCTTCACTCAAAACAATGGCCATTTCTTGATTCTCATTCTATCAAAAATCAGTCTCAAAAACCTTTAAGCCATTCTACAGCCTTCTTCTATATCCATATTAATTTGCACTACCGTAAGTACTAATTCAACATGATTGTCAACTTAAAATTTCATCCAGAGGCTTTCAAACATGACACTACCAACCAGGCAACCCAAATCATTCAGGAAATAGACCACCTTAAGCAGGGAGAGGTGTTTAATCAATGGACATATACATTGGTACAGCATTCAAGCTGCTCTTTAAACTTCATAATAATAGATCGAGATTATGTTTACCTCTTTTCCCCTAATTTATTCTCCATAAATATTTCTTAAATGTCCAAATCCGTAAAAATTATAAAAAATAACCAGGACTGGTATTTTTCGAACGAGAAATGAAATGACTTCGAAGAGCCACTGCGCCTAAGCATGGCCAAACTGTCTCATTACAAACAAGTCCCCATCTGTCTAGGGCTTCCTGTCTCACATTTGATTACGCTACGGTGAGATGGCCAATCGCACCTGTGCACGATGAAGGCTTGTCACCGTAGAGTTAGAAATACGGAATTTTTATTTCCAGGGTAAATGAAAGTGCAAACAAATTACGACTCGAAGCTATCGGAACAGAAAATTCCCTGAGGCGAAAGACTCTGCGGTGCAATTTTCCAACTGCGTCGCGTAACAAAAGTCTGGACACAACTCATACGACGAGTGGCACCCATACAGACGGTTCAAAGTACGTGGATTTAACAACGGTGACAAAAATTTGGAGTTAGTGAGCGATATGAATTTCTGAGGAAACTGAAGACCGACAGAGATAAATGAGAATAGTGACGGATTAAATAAACAGCTGCGGAACTGGAAATCACCACCTCATAGGAAACTTATAAAAGAATATTATCCTTTCAATACAAATAAGTACTGAGGTAAAATTATTGCATCAGAGAGCTACCAATTCTCATTCCGGTCTTGAAAATTTTTTGTCACAATCTCGCGCACAAAGATACCCCTCAGAAGACAACGATCAGTTTAACCATAGCTTCGCATCTCGGATCTTTGGGAACTTTGGTCTGTTACGGGAAACGTTAAACCTTTCGCTGGTTAGAAAAACGCAAAGTGCGACAGAATATATCCAAAAATTAGGTTTGCTGAAGACGGAATAAGAAGTACTGAAATTTATCTATATATATCAAAAGGGGAACCCCCTATAAAAATGGAAGAAAAGAAATATTGTTGTTCTCACGGAAAACAATTCATGCCCATCTCAGTATAGGCATCAAAAATTGTTTAAGGAAAGAGAAAATTAACTTTAAAACGTGCCCTCTCCTTCGTTATTTACGGAATTTCTTTTGTGGCTTGCAAAATAATTTAAAAATCTTACATTTTGAGGAGAGGCGGGAGACATTTGCTAAATTGACTAAAAAAACATCTTCGCTAACACCTTCCCAGTTCAACGAGAGAAAAATGTTTCAGCGCCCTATTCCCTCCATATTCTTCCTTTTTTCATGTTTATTTGGTCTGAGTGTTTTATTTTTAAATGCCTCCAACTCCGTGGTCTTTGTGAGCGCGAGGTAAAGGGTATTTTCTGGCCTCGGCCACCTTTGCTTCTGTCAGTTAATCAAAAACTAGCCCTCCCCCGGCGGAAATATTATTTCGCGAGAATTTGATTGAACGCAAATGGGAGGTGGTGAAAAAGCTCTACATGGAACGAAAATGATGTCTGTGAAGACAAAATAAAAGCTGGAGAAATATCAGTTGCTTTCAAAACCCACACTGATAAACAATGGAGTACTTCATACAGACAGTACTCTACTAACAACGTAATTCACCATAAAATATTTATTTAATCTTTACGGGAACGATACGATTAACTTTTGTCAATAACCAGGACCAGTGAGTTGTCGCAAAAAATTCATAACCGCATCTGCAATTGCACCCAATCACGATTATCCACTTGATTAAATGTACATGAAAAGATGTAGGGGTAGATTAAAACTCAACTCAACGATTGAACTCAATGCAATCATATTTTCTTACTAAAACAAAGAGAGACGTTAGATGATATTTTATTCGTTAAACGTCAATACAATAGTTGCTCAAACACAAAGAGTTAATCATCAACACTCAAACCGTGTTATTAAAATTAGCATTAAATTATATTTCTAAAAAATTATAACCTTACATAAACCTTATTACCCGTAATAAGGTTAAAGAATGTGTAAATACAAGAAATCAAACATCGTGTATCAAAATTTCAAATTATATCAGTTTCAAAACTAATAACTCAGCGTAAACATTGTTAATGAAGGAAGTTGATTTGTAATAGGGGTTGACTCTATAAAAGCCGGATATGAATTTTTAATCAATTAATTTAAGAGGCTGGCACTTGTAAAAACAGGATGTAGTCTGAGGTGAAGAACAAATACTGCGCTACTCTTAAAACTCGCCATTTGATTTCCAACTCGACAAAAAATATATTAACGTGAAATGGATGAATTGAACAACGACGATGGAAACGAAATAAATAATACGAGAGAGGGGAAAGTTAATGAACACGGAGGCGAAAAGGAAACCACAGAATCGAAGAAAAATCTCTCCCTCTGTCTCTCGACTCCCCCCAATCACTTTTCCCTCCATCGTTTATGATGAGCTAAGATTCCGTTATTTTTAAAGGGGGAACAGGAGAAACGAACGCGTACGAAAACCAATATTAGTAATTGCTCGAGGGATGGATTTAGAAGACAGCTATGGGCTAGATTTACGCAAATAATACGACAGCAGCAAAATGAAAATTCCTCGCCTTGAGTTTTGATTCATCGGCGGTGGACCGTTCTTTCACGTCCCAAGGCCCTATTAGCAAAAAAAAACGGCAATCGCAGAATGAACGCCGCGGAAGCAGCAAATTGTTTCAACCTCGGGAAAAAACATTCGTCGTTTCTGTGTTCCAACTCGACGCATCTCCTGAATATGGCGTTCCTTATCGATTGATATTCGTCGAAAATCCGATGAGACCGTCAGTTCGGTCCTCACAGAGAGAACGGGAACACAATTGCAATTATGCCGGTCCCCGATTCTGGAGTGGAAATTTTCCGCTGCGCTTCTGAGAAACTGAAACTTTTTAAAGAGCAAGTGGGAGCAAGAATACGGGAGCTCTCCACGAGGAAACAGTAAATAAGTGTCCTATATGATGGTAAAAAAAATCAATTTCCGCAAAAAATGTTTGGATAATTCTCTGATAATTTCTTTCTCGAAAAGTAACTTTTCGATTCGCCTTCTGGTTGTAAGTACGACTACCTTAGTGTGGGACTAAAATTAAATACGCGTTGTGTGCCTTGTTACAAAACACAACATGGGCCTCTGGGAGGGAGCGATTTTGGGGATAAGAATATCTTACGAATGGAGCTGCAAAGTGAAATTCATTCCAATTACAAATACCTTGCTTCTTAGCTTCGTAATAAATAACACTCGATCATTAATTGAACATACTTCTCAATGGAAGATAAAAATATGCAACATTCAACTTTACCATTTACATCAGGAAAATCATTTATACATCCTTTCCTCGTCTTTTTGAAGGTGCACAATAGATCGTTGTAATAAATTATAGGCATGCATATATTTACTTATTTAAATATTTCCCAGGAGTGTCAAAATTTGTAAGACCCTATAAAATAAAAGGACTAAAAATTTCACTGCGAAATGTTGAGCTTTCACCACAAATAATTTAGAAAACCATCATAAAGCCAAGGGGCTCTGAAGGCCCAAAAACTGAAATTGATTTTACAGTGCATAAAAAGATAATTAAATAAATAAGGTAAAATAAATAATTTCACAACAAACTGAAAATCACGGTTTTGAGGCAAACACTTTTCAAAATTAGGGGAGCATAGTTCAGTGATCAGCCATCATCAATCACCGGTTAACAGACAATCCACGTGAAACACATTCTTCCCGAGAAAAAAAATCCATATATACGTATGTACCGAGTACTCTTCAACCAATAAAAATGTAACCCTTTAACTAATGTGGTGTCTTGATATATTCACATTATTACATCTTTGTCCTTCACAAAACTGTTACACACGATAAACTGTATTGATACAAGATACCTATTACTATTTGGCCAAGTTCCAAGGGAATGTGGCGCTATGGAAATATCAATTTGGCAGCTGAACAAACGGGCTCCTTACCCGAAATAGCGAACATGCGATGTTCTATTTAAACAGTTTTCAAATGAGCAAACAAAGTGAAATCCAACGTAAGAGATCGAGCTATTCACTTTCTTTTCTCTGGCTTAAAATTCAAAATAGCCGAAACATTTTTAAGCCAGGGATAAAGTTTCCCCAATGGTCCATTTGTCTCTCTAACATTCCTTTATGGCATGTTATTATTTTTAATATACTCCACAATAGAATATACCAGGCCACTGTTTTTATTCTCAGTAAGATAGGGTGTTGCGTACCATAACCAATTAACATTTAATATTGATCAACACGTTGTCTCAAATAGTTAAATTTTGGAAATCATAAAACAAAAGATAATTATTCATTGTCCAGAGGAAATAAGTGGTAATAAAAATGAATAAAATTCCAATAATTTAGTACGATAGAATTAACCACGGTGCGATAACCAAACTCAGTAAGTAATTTCGCCTAAAAACGTCACAAGTAAAAACCAATGAACACACTAAAAAAAAAGTTAAAATCAAGTTTTATTTAGCCAATACCTTGTAACGAACCACTCAAACCGGCATTTAAAATTTAAACATTAATAAACAAAATAATTTTTAAAAAATTAGGAGGGGGGAAGAAAGGTCGACTATGAGAGATTATTGACAGTACAGACGCGGAGCTATTGTACAGAGAGTCGAGCGTGAGCGAAGACGCTGGGAGGGTTTAGTCGCGTGATGATGATAAGCCGCCCGATAGACGATCGGGAATAAAGGTAGTGAAGGAAGACGAAAGAATACTAAATACAAGGGCCATCATGGGGAATTTGAGGCGCAGGGCCACAGCGGAGGAAACGAAGAAGAACGGTGCAATGCACATCACGAGGATCCCGGACCATTGAGCGCTATCCCCCTCGACCGCAAGATATCCGTAAGGAAATGCAACACGGGAATTTGTAATATAATTAATAATAATATATTTTGGATACGGACGCTAGGAAATTTCAATTCAATCGCTATATATAACGTCTTTGAAGTAACTTATAACTTCTGAGCGCTTGTAATATAATAATACTAATCTTGTGATGTGAACGTAACTATAATGTCATAACAAGTAACATGAGAGTAGCCCATAAGGTTTAAATTTGTAAGACACACCTTGCTGGAGTTTTTTCATTCATGTGCTTTATGATAACTGATTAATTAACACTGTGGAAAATGTGTGCAATATTATTTGAGAGACACCTCGGTAGCTGAACTGGAGCTAGGTACCTAATACATGGGACCATTAAAATAGAAAGGGAACAGATAGAAAATAAAATGCTTTTGAATGAAAAAGCGTATGGTCTTTTAATTGGTACAATATTTCTTCAAAGATGGAATCAAATATAATTGGCCTGGAATAGATATCGGGCCTAAGATTGCTTGTCGAAAAAAAACAACATGAGTACTGGAAATGAGATAACTTCGTAATTCAGGAATAAAATTTGGGTTCCGCTTGATGGTCAAAAAAATAGTGACTTCCACTACTAGGTATGTATTTTGCTAACGACTTGCTTAACACTCCAAAAGAGAACTGGAATTTTTATAAGTAAACTCTTGAAATTAAAGCGATAAAATCATTGCATGACTCTGAAGTAAAATTTCATAATGTATTTACACATTTAAAAATTGTGGGCAAGAGACTAACTCTGTGTAATTCACGGTTTCACGACAGTTCTGCGGTTGCTGTAGACAACTGGCGATGAAGGGAATTATACCGAATCGGGAATCGAACCACGAGTACGTTGAAAAAGGGGCACGGATTCCAGTAACGAAAGCGCACTGCCCAGATTGCGGGGCGATACAGAACTCTTGCGGTGAAATTGCGAGAATCCTGAGCCGGAGAGGGAGATTTATTCCGTTTCTCCCGCGGATTTTGGACATTTCGAGTTTCGTCGCCGAGTTTCCCCACGCTCTCCTACCTTTTGCAATCACTCTTTTGGCTCAATTCCTCCCTCTTGTTGCGCCGCGGCAGCAGTCCACTAGGTCCGGGGGAGGAGGGTGGGAGGGGTCGCTGGATAGAAGGGGGGAACGGCGGGTTTCAGGGTCCCAGGGAAAAGAAATATGGAAAGGAAACAAGAGCGGGGGAGTGAGTTGCGGGAGGAGAGAGAGACATTCGACCCAGAGACCGGACAGGGGGGCGGGGGAAATGCGAGATTATCGAGCGGCCCTGAATCGGAGCCACGTAATTCTCTACCTCGAAACTCTCCCCCCGCCATCCAACCACCCTTCCCCCCTCCCCACGTCCCACTTTTGTTCCAT